>JBBWSL010000117.1:0-166686 GCA_038088545.1 Diaporthe humulicola
ATTTAAGTAAAAAGTATTACTAAAGTAGAGAAAGTCTTATTTATATAATAAAGATAAGGAGATTATATTAAATAAGATTATTATTAAATTATTACTAATTTTTAAAAAGTCTTAGTTTTAATTATAATTTTAAAAAAATATTAAATAATAATAAGAATATTATTATTTCTTTTTATACTTAGGGATTTACTATAGTAGCTAAAAAGTAGCTAATTAAATTAAATTAAATAAGGCCCTATAGTTAATACTATAGTTACTTATAGCTATAGCTTAAATTAATTCCTTTTTAGAATATATAAGAAAATATACATAATTATACCCACTGTACACTTTACCAGCAAGGCTCATATTACAGAGAATCCTTGGGACTCTAGATGTTGCATCACTGCAAGGAGTGTTAATCCCTTCGTCATGAACGACTCTCGAATTTCCGTCTTGCGGCTCAGCCATTCCTCTTCCGAGTGACGATTCGTCTTGGGTGGCATCCTGGATACCTCAATGTCTTGGCCCAGGAGTCTTTTCCTTTCCTTTCTTTAGGTACGAGGCTAGCAATAGTTGCTCGGGGCTCGAGATCCAATTGAAAGCAACGGAAGTTAGGAAGGATGTGGTGGTCTTCAATATTTCTATGCAAGCAGAAATCGATGACGGCTCAAGGTACATTCGATCGAATGTATTTGGAACAGACCAGTGGTTGCTGGGCAAAGATCGATTTGCGAATTTCTTGCTCAAAAATAAGGATATAACAAGTTTTGAAGAACAAAAATGACAGAGACGGGGAAAATGCACATATATGGAGCCAGTGACCTAGAACTTGGACGCGTTTGGCCCCTGGGTCACTGACTGCAGAAGCAGTAGACACTGCATCAGGATTCCCATGCTGTGTCTCGGACCGAACTCAAGTTCATCAGTTCTTGGGGATGGTCAGCAAGTGTGAAAAGCAAGGCGGTATTTTGATTGGGCGTCAACAGTATCCGAATGACTTTTATTGGCCATGTGTATCCGCTTCCTGCTGCTGTGACACGTATTCCAGCGCGCTGCGCTCGCCCGGCAGGGGAGCGGTGGGAACGACTCGATGATTGGTCTCTCACAGTATCTGAAAGATCTTTCTTGGCCCCCATGCGATATCATACATGCAACTATTAGCTTCAGGCCCCCAAACATGCTGTTGAACAAAGCTGACCAGGTTGCTTCCTGTGCCGTGATCTGTGCAGCTGCAGTAGCCACTGATCAGATCGTTGCCCCGATTGCATCAGCTTGTGGGAAATCAACGCCTGTGATTGGACCTGAACGAAGTCTGGAAATCTGGACAAGCCACACCAGGCGTCGGCGGTGGGAATGGCAGGGTACATTCTCTGTCATTGTGATCTTGGGTAGTGTCCTTCAACATATTCGTTTCTCATTGGCCTAGTGCAAAGTCTGAAATGAAAACCGCCGCTGTAATGATGCGCAGTCAAAAGAGGCGCAGTCAATGATAAGCCTGGCAGTCCTGGCGGTTCAAAATTGTGTTGTCTCCATTTTGATGTGTGATATTTTGGTTGAGGATTCAAACTTGACGAGCCTGTGTTCATCGCCTCTTATATAAAGCCTCCTCGCTTCCCATGGTAAAGGAGCTACATCCATGTTCTAGCAACTTGAATATTTTCTCTCCCCTACATTATATGTCTCCTATGTTGACCTTTGTTGTATGCTCACACGTCTTGAAGACCAAATAAACTGGAAGAAATATGTACCTCTCGACCGAAGCCATCATCGCTATTCTTACCCTGATCACCTCACTTCCCGTCGGATCCTTGTTGACGTGGAGATACTGTCGGCACCGAAAACAAAGACTGGTAACTGGTACACTGAATTCCAATTGTGCAGGATATTGGTGAAGCAATCTGACGCAAGTCACTTAGAAGCTCAATCTACTACGAAAGCATTGATACATGCACCAGGAAACTCTCATGGAGAAAGGCAGGGCTCCTGGACCTCGTTGAACATGCACTCCGGTGATGGGGGAATTAGCATACGTATTGGATTGGATGGAAGCAGGGTGGACCTGCTTCAAGGCCGTACGGAGGACAATGAGAGGCCGTCGAGGACTTCAAACCGTTTAGATTTCCCCTCTATGCCTGAGCTCTATGAACTAGAGTCCCATGAACCTAGTCATGAAATAGCTTGAAGTAAAACAGCATCTGATTAGGTATGGAATAAAAATAAAGCTGTTTTGCGCTTTGTAGCCCGTAGGAGGGATGTGATGTTCTTCGTCTTCTAGGGTGGATGTTATGGAAGGTGGTCTATAAGATACCCGCCAGTTGGCTTCCCAAGGCTACTCCGGGAGACTTGCGAGTCAAGAGATGTCCCAGTGATCTCCAGGGTACAAAGCTACCCGTGCCGCAGCACATGCACAGTGGTGTACCTGCTGACAGGGGTGCGTCATGCGGCAACTATAACTCTTCGCTTCCACGGGCAGGTGGGGCCACCAGGAAACAGGCCCACAGGGACATGACAGGGCACAGCGGGCAGCGGGCAGCTCCGTCTTTTGCCCCTCACCCCCCGTCCGTTTCCCCCCCACGCAATTGCCGCATTCCACAAGCAGCAGCACCCATCGTCATCATCCATCCACTCAGCCTCGCGACCGGTCAACCACCAAACCACATGGTCCACAAACCCTTCACCAAACCAGCCCCTGTCAGCCTTGTAGCCTCGTCGCCACTGTTGCTGGCCCCAAAGCTCCTCCTCACGGCGGGCACTTTGAGATCGCGAGGATGGAGAAGGCCGCGGAGCCAAAGATACCGCAGGAGTTCATCCTCGACGCCTTCGCCGACCCCACCTCGGTCCGAGATGTCGTTCGAGGTATGTCGTCCCCCATGTCTGCGCAGCTCCCCACACACCCCTCGCCGGGGCTCGTATGCACTGTTGGAGGTTCAGCCTAGCCTCGCCCGTCGCGACGCCGTCTCTCGAGGCCTTGATCTCCAACAGCCGCTCTTGGGAGATGGCTGCCCCTCATAGCTCCCCGCCTCCGGTTGCGCGCGCCCGCATCCCACCATCCACCCCCTTTTCCTTTCCCGCCACATAACGCAAATGAGACGCAAGGGCTGACGGCGCAAAACACACAAAACCAGGTATCCTCCACACGATTTTCTTCCACAGGTACTTCCCCACGATCACGCCGCAGACCCACGAGGTGCTGGACCTCACCCTCCCCTACGTCGCCGAGCCCGAGCTCGAGACCCTGATCGCCCAGCGCACCGCCACCCTCCTGCGCGAGCTCGACGCCGACAGGACCCAGCAGAGGTCCTCCTCCCCCTCGCTACAGCAGCAGGCCCGCGCCGTCGTCGGAGGCTTCCTCGGCTCGCCCAGCAGCGTCCCCTGGGGCGGAGGCGGGGGAGGTGGAGGCGGTGGCGGCAACAGTGCCAACGGCGGCGGCAGGGGCCAGGTGTCGGTCCAGTTCATGGAGAAGACGCGCCGGCGCAAGATGTGGTACAAGGGCGACGAGGAGGTCTGCTGGGAGAGCTGGACCATCAGGGTGACGGTCGCGGAGCCCAGGACGGAGAACGGTGAGCCCTTCTTTACTACACCACACACATACCGCACACCTCATGTATCTACGGGAGCAAAGACAAAAAGCAGAAAGAAGGTCTTCCACTAACAAAAATGGTCAAACACAACAGAGCGCGCCAAGGTCCGCAAGGCCATGGAGACGACCCTCCTCACAACCGTCATGAAGATCATCACCTCGGTCAACAGCTTCAAGGACCACATCCCGCCCATCACCACCACCGAGACCAACCCCTTCCCCTACAACATCACCGTCAACCAGAAGGACGCCGTCGGCGGCGCTGCCGCCGCCGCAACCGGTGGTGGCGGGTGGGGTGGCCGGTTCGGGGGCCTGTATTGACAACACATAACGAAGGGATATCATTGCTTGTTTTTACGCCTTGCGGTTTCTCTCTGCCCCCCGACTCGCCATCGTTGGTGTGGTGCGGTATTTCATTTCGGGGTGCAAGACTCGGCGCGACTGCGGGAGTTCATGGCGTTTGCTGATAGAACGAGAGGATATGTTCCTGCGCATCTCTCGCCTGGGCACGATATACATTTGAGCGAGACAGTGACACCATTCGGCTTCGGATGGCGGCTTGGTTGATGATTGCTTGGTGGCATAGGAGCCCAAGCTAATGTAGATACCCATGCTATCACAACATGATACTACGTAACTTTGCGTGTGTGCTATTGTGTGTCGTTCCTTGACGGTGCTAATATGATTCGTTCTGATGTACAGGTCTAGTTCGAAGTAGGCGGCATAGATATATGCGTCGCACTGTTGGGGCATAATCCAGTCTGGCTGCACTTGAGAAGCATGTTGTCAAAATCAAGCTCGATTATCTTCAGAGCCTAAAACAGGCTGGCTAATCCAAACCCGCTCCATGTACTATACTCAAACAACTGATCCGTTGGTGTGGTTGCCCAAGTCCTGTAACACAAAATACAATATCCTTGCCATACCTATTCGCACCATGCTGTACCGTCCATTATCCTGTGTACCAAAAGGAGGGTATAGGAACCTTCCACGTGTCCAGGACTCCGCGCGAAAGTGACATAAAATAACACTAGACCAAACCAAATCGAAATCAGAAGATGTGGCTCGAGGCCCATCGTAAGCAAAAATAGCATGCTCGCTCGCTTAAACCCCCCATTCCCTCGACCATGACCTGTGGGCGTTCAAGACGCCATCAAGACCTATGCTTGACGAGTAATTGTCGTTTGTATCGTGACGTTCGTGTAAATACTGTAACTCAGCTTACAGCCACGGATCATGTTCCACGCCTTGGACACCTCCCGGCTTACAAATGCCTGAAGGTGTCTGCAGGCTTCTAGCCAAAACGATGTAGGGTAGCAGGGCCGTACGCCTCAGCACCGGCGGGGACTTCGCCAATGCTTCGGAAGGTTTGAGTGAGATCCAATGCGTTCGAGTCATCAGACCCAAAGTTGTCGAGATCTATACCCGTGTCCAAGCCGTCCACATTCTCGGAGATGATCCAGTTCTCTGAATCATACTCTGGAAGCTTGCTGACTTCGGGCAAGTACTTGCTTGGAGATGATAAGAGTTTGCTGGGGGACGCAAGATTCCATGCAGTGTTCTCATCAATGGGCGGGAAGAGGGGGAAGGCCTTGAGAGGAGACGCAAACTTGAAAGGAGAAGCAGCTGGCTTTCGGTTCCGCTTCTCGCTCATGATTTCGTCAAGCATTCTTCCGGCCGAATTGGCTAGAGGAGACTCCGATTCTGGCATCGATGCCTCGTCTTCCCAGATAGCAAATGATGCCTTGCTTTGTCGGCCAGGGAACTTCTTGTTGTAGTCGCGTACCTGCTGTGGCGTTTCAAGCATCTCACGAATGTTCGCCCTGAGCTTGTCGTGTTGACGGATGGGCGAAGTGTTGTACTTGGAAGTCGTCTTGGGTGGTGCAAGTGTCGTTGCGCCTGTAAGTCGTGCCACAGACTTCTTCCCGTTGGCTGGTGTCTTGACAGCCGCGGACGGCTTGGACGGCGACGCCCGGTAGCGTAACGGGGAGCCTTTGCCAACAGGGGAGGAGGACGGTGGGAGCATCCGAGACTTGGGCTTAGAAGGACTGACCGGCGAAGATGCGCGCAGCTTTCTGATGGCGTCTTCGGCACGTCCGCCGCCTTGAAACTGGTGGATGTCCGCCTCAGAGGAAAATACAGGCGGTCTTTGTTGGCCGTACCGCAGTATAGAAGACTCAATATTGGTCATGTAGCCACTATCAATCATTGAGCCGCGCTTGCGGTTACCCGTTGCACGACCGGACGAGCCCACAACCCTGGCAGTACGAGTTGGTGTGTCGCTGGGGATAGAGACATGTCCGGAAATGGAAGGGGGAGAGGAGCTCAACGTAGCGTCTAGAGAGTTGTATTCCTCTTGGCGGTCATTTGCAGCTTCAAGTTCCTCAAAGGCCTGGTCAGAGGCAGGAATAGTTGCATCCGAGGACAGCTCAGGCTGAACAGGTGCTGGTGGTTGCAACTTCGGCAGCGGTGGGAGATGTAGCTGGAAGTTAGATGGCTGAGGTGGCAACATCGGCTCTTGGTGAGGCGGAGGCAGAGCTGACGGCTCCAGCCGAGCACTCGAGGGCACGGTCATACTCTTGCCAAGTATGGCACCCTCAGTGCCGGACCTCTCCTTCAGATACACGTCGAGCAACTCGCGCTCATTTCCAGGAATGATGAGCCAGTAGTTTCCCTTGCCGGGGTCGTCCTTAGCCCGCGCCTGCTTCTCGAAGAACTTCTTGTGAAGGCTCAGATTGTGGCGAATACTGTTCTCCCAGGTATCGTCCTTGCGATAGTAGCACCAAGTCGTCCTGATGAAGTCGTAGATCTGGGCCAGGGTACGGCGTCGCGCAGGGGCTTTCCAGATTGCTAATGCGATCATTTGGGCATACGTGTACGGTGGCTTGCTGTTTTCCTCGCCGGGGTCGACGGCCGGGAAGGACTCGGCATCAGGGATTGGAACAGGCGAGCGGTGGCGTCCAGGCTCGTCCGTCTTTGATCTCTTGTGTGCCTTCCTAGGCGAGGTCGCTTCGAGTGTGGGAGAATCGGGCAGGTGGCGCTTGATAGCATTTGCATTCGGGTCGCGTTGTCCAAGAGCACGAGGTGGCGTCTTGACACTGGATGGAGCGGGTAGCAAAGGCTGATTGCGCGACGCTGCTGCCGCTGATTTCGACCTGATAATTTTTCGTGGTGTCTGGGGCGAGTGTTTGTTCATCGAATCGGTTGTAGGCGCCGGACGGTTGGATACTGGTGGAGCCAGGACTGGACCGTTCGAGATGAAAGGTGAGCCTGTCTTGGCGGAATTAGGAGCTAGAGCTGGATGTGAGAAGGCCATGTCTGGAGCGCTCATAGCAGGGAACTCTGCGCTATTGAAGGAGCCCGGTGCTGGTTCGTATGCGGACAGGCTGTGGGCCAGGTAATGGTCGGCTGCAGAATCGAAAGAGCCCGGGAAGGTCGTCGCTGGCAGCCCAGACATGTCAAAAGATGCCGACGAGTTCATGTGACTGGAGTCTTGTTGTTGGTCGAAGTGCTGGGCAGGCATCTGGTAGTTCATGTCGCCGAACAGAGAAGGCACCGAAGTCGACATGAGATCGAATGACGGCTCCGGGAGGGGTGAGTATGACTTCTTGTGAGTGCTAGATGAAGCAGGTTGCGATCGACGGCGCTGACCCGAGAAGTTGGGCATGGGAGCGCTGTTGGGATTTGAGCCGGCAGTGAATGACTGCGAGTGGCCCCTGGCAGCGGACAAAGACGGTCGCGCTGAATTGGCGACGCCGTCGCCATATCGAGCGTTGCGAACCATCTCTGGCGACGGTGGTGGTCCCGCTCGTCTCAGCCCAGGCGGGGGTGATTGGCGTCGATCCAGGTGCGTGGGCGGCGATAGTGATAGCTGATAGCGACGAGAGCGGAGAGAGATGCGACTTTGGGTTTCCAAAGTTAGTAAGTGGGATCAATGAGTTAATAGGCAAGAAGCGAGAGGTCACTCGGCTTAGAGGGGAAATACTTTTAATTAGCAGCTGGCAGTGGGGCGCCCCAGGCAAGGGAGGATGTGCCAGCCTGTGGCGTGGTCTGTGTGGGTAGGCGAGTAGGTAGCGGTAATGAGCAGAGGATTGGATGTCTCGGGCGAGGCGGTCGAATTCCGGTTGATTGAAGCCGATCTGACAGCAACAAATCGTATTGACAAAGGCTGCCGACGATGTGAGCAAGAGTCCAGCGCGATGAGCAGGAGAACAGCAGCAGGACGGGTGGTGGTGGGAGCGTCGTGAAGTGACGAGATGATGGGTGGGATAGAGGAACAAGACGGGAAATGTGGGAAACAGATGGTACAGCGTGGTATGGGGTACTTGAGCCGGGCTGTAGTGACAAAGTGGGCACCTGGGATCCTGGGCAGTTGGTACATGCAAGTTGCGCCGTCCAAGGATACCTTTCCTTTGCATACCCGGGCAGGTACGGCGCAAGGGTAAAGGCACCTAGGTAAGGTTGGCACTGACCTGGGCGGCAAGGAAGGGGAAACCTGGCCTGCCTTGAAGCGAAGCTTGGAAGACCAGGAAGAGCGGAGGGGAGGGGGATGCACGCGGGAGGCCACGGGACTGTGCGGGCAGATGAGATTGACGAGGACTGGGATATTATGGAGCAGCGAGAGAAGATGGAGTCGGGACACTCGACTCGACTCGAGTCGGGTCAAGTCAGGTCGAGGCGACGTGTGTTGGGTCTGGAAAGTATGGAGTACAGGCTCAGGCTGGCTGTTTGGCAACGACAAGAGAGATGACATGAGGCATGGGGAAACCTTCTTTGGGTGGAGCGAGCAAGCCGATCAGGCAACGCCGATGCGCAGAGCAGAGCTGAGAGCAAGACTGGGACGAGTCGATAAGAGTGGACGGCGGCACTTACAAGAAGAGGATCCACTGTCAGCATTCCAACAGGGCCAGGGTTGTTCAGTCCAGCCTTGAGGTTGGAGGCCCACAGACTGGTTGGGCTGCTCGAATTCTATGGCTGTGCTGTGAGCGGGTTACGCCCTGGTAGCACACAAATGGTTTGCTGGAAGCAAGCAGCAAGCAACTCAAAAATTGATCGAGGGGTGAGTGGGAGGACGACGGCGAGGCAGGAGAATGTGGGAGTGTGTGTGTGTGTGTCGAGAGGAAAGTCGTGCGCGGCGTGCAGACAGCCAGTAGATGTCGAGATATCTGAGCAGACCAATCCAGTCCAGTCCAGTCCAGAGTCCAAGCCCAGGTCGAAATCCACCTACGGCAAAAGGCACCGGTCGAGAAAGAAGCAGGGACGAGCGAGACAGCAGACGGGATGGTTGATGGATGGACGATGGACGATGGATGATGTGAGCAGGGGGAGGAGCTGATGGGACGGGCGCAAGAAGAGCAAGCAAGGACCAGCGGACAGGGGACCGCGTGCAGAAGGCGCCAGAGAAGTTGCAGGGTGCAGGGGGGCAGGACATGGCCTGGCCCGGTGGGGAAGGAGCTGCAATGCGTCAACCGTCGATTGGCTGGCGAGGACCCACTGTGCGACGCGACAATGCGTGCCGTTCGTGATGGATTTGGTGTGGATGGGTGGATGTGACGAAACAGAACAGAGGAAGATACCACGATGGAAAGCAGCCACATGCAACTCCAAGACAAGAGGTGTGCGCGCGCGCATGAATTACAGGCGGCCGAGGGCCACGGCCACAGCGAGGCGAAAGTCGACAGTCGAGGGTCGAGAGTCGAGTTCTTAGCCGAGGGTTCACAGCAGTTGGCGCTCGTCTGCTGGAACTTGCGACGCTTCACTGGCCAAGTGGTGCAACAATTCCGTAGGTATGATCGGCCCTGCGTGCAACCTGCCAGGCTGCTCTTCCCATGCATGCGTGATACAAGCGCTTAAACAGGATACCAGCGGTAGTCTACATACAAGAACCGCAAAGAGGAAGAGGGGGGCCAGGGAAGGAGGCATGGGTTATTAGAGAGAACGGATTCTAGAGCACAATTAAACTCGTAAGTGGTTGCATGCCTCTGCCGTCCAAATCTCCTGGCAAAAGTCGCCCATGTAACCATCGATTGTCCATCACGACTCGCGAGGAGCCTTCCTTCGGTCCTTATCGCTGGGGACTGCACAGCACGGTACAGCACACCTTACCCACGACTTTTCTTCCCCAAGCCCACGCCTAAGCCCAAGCCCGCCCCGTCAGGTTACTCCCGAAAAAGGCCCCCATCGTGTTGCAGCGCGCCAAAGCACTCCCACTCGCTTTCCCGGACACCAGCCCCACGAGCCATGCAACTCTCTCTCCCGACGCAGGTCCAGTCATCCGACATGAAACATAACTTGTTGCCCAACCTACCTCTGTCTCTGTCCCCTTCTCTTCTCTTCCGGCTGCAGCTCTTTGCCTCTCCTCCTTTCCTTCAGGCTTCTTCCTGCCAGCGCATCGACACGGGCACGAACATGGAAGCCCAACAAGTGGATATCACATGGTCGCCTGATGGCCAAACCACGAGGAATCCAGGGGACACCCCCGTGAGGCTGCCCCTCCAGGCCGTCGTCCCACTGCCATTTCGGGGCTTGCGAGCACAAATTCGCATGTTGGCACCATGCCGAACTTTGCTGGCCGTTAGATCGAGATCTCCAAGGTCGGTCCTCATTCAAACCCCATGCTTGACACCTGCCGGACCTGTGCAGATCCCTCCCTCCCAGAGGCGCAAGGGGCGCTTGCTCGTCGCCACCTTGGCTAACCACCTAGCCTTATTAGCCTTGGCTAAGCTGGCGAGATTTGGGAAAATGCTGTCCTCTGATCTAGGACCCAATGGACCATGTCTTCCGTCCAACTCGGGCTATTCGTCCTAGTCGTTTCATGCGTTGGCAGGCTGAGCGGTCAATCTTTCCGAATTTTTTTCCCCCGTCTGGTTTTTTTTTCCTTCTCCCGCTTCGATCCTGTCGTGACTCTTCTAGAGTCTATGCGCCAGGAGTAGATGCCGTTGAGGGAGAGCCCCACCCGACTGTAAGTGTTCCTTTCGGTATCCACCGGATCGACCGATCGCTCGCCCGGCTGTGCCGTTGTGAATCGAGCCTGAGCACCTCCCCAGCCGAAGCCCAAACATTCCAAGGTTCTGGAATTCTAGAGAGTACACTACGGCAGGGGTCGGCAGGCTAGTCCTCTCTGTGATCCACATTATCATCATGGAATCACGAAAGAGTCATCGCCTGATGTCCCCAGTCTATTCTGCACGAGCAACACAGGATCTACTGCAGTACGACAGAACATCGACGTAGCCTCTGCTCCGGATAGACCCAAAAAGGAACTTGAAACACTCAAAACCAAGGGTGAGTGAAGGGGGTCGTCGTGGTTGCATTATCAACTCATGTCTGGGCACACAGACAACCCACCCTGCCCACCTGCACATGCAGCTGCAGCCCCCATCTCCGTCCCGCGAACTGGGGCAGTGAAATGTCAGAGCGCACATCGCACATGCAGCCTCCGACTCGACGTGTCCCGGGGTCATTTGCAGGGCCCTTGTCTTTCTTGTCCCGCTATCACAGTCGCATCCGTGCCAAAAAGTTTCGACCCTGATTATCAGTGCGTCGCGCTGCACGCAATATAGCGGCAGGCCTCAGACTGCCAATCTGCCAAAGTGTTTGCATCGTCCGTGAGAGGCACACACGAGAGGGAACAAGAGGGTGCGCCGGCGGTTTCATACCGACAGAGCGGTGAAGTAGTTGCAACCTTATCTTAATTACTTGCGTAGTACGAAGTCGAACCAAGCCGTCTGGCCGTAGCTTGTGAGTCGATGCGCACTATCAGGCCATGCACGTTGGCACGAGCTGACAGCTGACAGCTCGTCGTCAATGCACTGCACTCGGAAATCGTCGGAGGTCGTGAGGAGGGGGTTTGCGAAAGACGATTTAGACCCCAGCGGACAGTTTCACCACTCTTTGGAGGCTCTCGAAGCCCTTATGAGGCGTGTTTCGCCGGCTCACATCTTTGTTATTCCCAATGTTTACTCGAACTAGGGAGCTGAGACGCGTGAGTCCGGCCGCTTCCCTCGGGCCCCAAAGCCGTGATAAAACTCGAGATATATGGTCCTGAGGGTCCCCGCTGGTTCTAGAGGCCCATGCGTCCCATCTCACGATCACTTCTTCTCTTGCTGCCGTCCACTGCCGAAGAACTGTGACGTCGGACCCCGCAGGCAAGTTTGAGATGAAGTCGCGCGTCGCGCACCCAAGTCGCGACGCGTGATCTTGGCGCGAGTGGCGCGAGCGCAGGGCATCCCTGCTAGCCCACCCTCCCGCAGGAACACCCACCCAGCTCGCAGCTCCTAACCCTGGTTTATCTTCCGAGATACTTTTTGGGGGTGGGGGTGTTTGTGTCGGTGGAAGTGATCACCAGCGTCGCCCGTCATCCAACTATCAAGCCATGCAAGCACTTAACCCGGATCCCCACGATGCCGGTATGGGAATGATAGATGGCGACACAAGGACGAAATTCCCCGATCGAGGCAACCTGCAGGCTCCTTCCAAAATTCCCCGTACAGCATGCACCAACCTACATAACTGCAGTTCACCGTCAGGCCCCTTTTTGCCCTCTCGTAAAACTACCCTCACAAAACCTAGAATGATCGATCCTCCGCTTACCTGTGCCGCATCAAATCTCACGATCGACCCATCAAAACCCTTACAAGCCCGTTCCTTCAAACATGGGTGAAAGTCAAACTGCGGGGTCGCGCAACTATTTATAACAACTCAATCAATTACCAACAGACAGTAAGTACACAGTCCATATCAAGATGATAGCCAACACAACGATCCGGGTACGCCGGTCGCAACGCCGTGCCTATGCAGTCAGCCACTACGGGATTCAGCCCGCCGCCCAACATCTCGAGGTGGTGCAATTTCACCCACATGCGCCACATCAAGAGCTGAGCTGCAGGGACCAACTCGCATCAGCAGGAATGTTCTTGACGCCATTGATCAGCGATCAGCGAAACTTAGATACGCAGTAGCCATCTCGGGACCGAGAGTCGTATGTAGATATCAACAAACCGGAATTGACCAATATGCCTCTTTGCAGCTCAACTGTCCACTGGCGCAAATTTTCGCCGGCAAGATGTTGGATGGAGCAAGAGAATGGTAGAAAATGAGGTTCGGCATTAATGATATCGCACTCATCACCAATAAAAACATATCTACAATAGTGAGCTCTGGACATCGGAGGCCACACTGAGTGCCTGGGCACGGTAAAGCATGTCTCATTCCAAATGATCCGAACATAGACAATCACGTGAGGCATTCGCGGACCGAGACCATGCAAGCTTGCTTAGGCTTCATGTATTGATGCTATATACACAAGATGCGGGGGCAGCAGCAACGAGGAAAACGGAAACAGTAAAAAACACATCAAATGCAGAAACGACAGTCTGATCACCTCATCTGCCTCATTCGTCCTCTATTCTTGCGTCCCCCAGCCGTCCTTCTCGATCCCATGCTTGCCACAGAACCTAAGTAGGGCCATACTGAGGGAATCCCCTGCCGATGACGGGCGCGGCCTCTCTTCCTGAGCCCCATGTTGGGCCTCCTCATTTCTATCGTCAACCAAGTCCCTCGCATCATTAACACAGGCCAAATACTTCCCAACGTCAACAATCTCTTCACTGTCCCCAGACAGCCTCCTCGCCTCACTAACACAGTCGAGGTAATCTTCAACCTCAACAAGCTCAACACCGCCCCTGTCCTCACTATACTCTGAGCTCTTGAAGGTCACTCTCTTCTTCTTCCGGCTGCTGGGTGGCGCCAAATCACACTTCTAATCCAGCACCCGTCCAGCAACAGCCGAAGCACTCTTATCGTTTGTCGTGGTCTTCTTCAAGGCCTTGCCCGCCTGGATCTGGCCGAGGAACCCAGCTGGTCGCCCACCTGCGGGAGCCGGTGCCGGAGGGCCACCAGCCGGTGGGGGAGGTGGTGGTGGAGGAGGTGCCAGCCCGGGAATAGGAGGCGGTGGCGGTCCAGGAGGTGGCGGCGGGGCGCCGCCTTCCGCCGCTGGCATCGGGGGCGGGGGCGGTGGAGGCGCGGCGGGGGGTCCGCTCGGTTCGGGGCTTGCGAGACCAGGCATCGGAGGGGGCGGTGGTGGCGGCGCGGGTGGTGCGGGCACATCGGTCGCCTCAGGCGCCGGCTCGGAGGCTGGTGGTGGAGGAGGCGGTGGGGCGATCGGGGAGCTTTGTGCCGGTGAGGCACCGGCCTTGTCGCCCATAGCAGACAGCGGCCGAGGAGGGCCCATGGTGCCGAAGAGAATCGACGCCAGCGCTGCAGCTCCCTGGCCTGGTCTATCATCGTCATCCGAGTCGTCGTCGTCCTTCTCATTGTCGCTTCCCCAGTCGTCGCTATCGGCGCGTGTGCGAATGAAGGGCTTGGGTGGCTCGGCAGGAGCGGCGGACTTGGCGTCCTGGGTCATGCGGTGGAACGGGTTGGTAGACTCTGCAGATGCGGGTGGAGCCGCTGCCTGGGGCGGCGGCGGCGGCGGCGGGCCAGCAGGAGATGCCGCAGGCGAGTCGGAAGGCTGGGCCATCATCTTGAAGTACGGGTTGCGGCTCTCTGAAGAGTCCGTGGGAGGGCTGACCACAGGGATAGCAGGTACGCTGGGTGGTGTGGACTTTGGCTCCAACTCTTGGCTGGCAACGGTGGGAGTCGACTCCTGTGGCGTGATCTGCTGAGGATTGTCATCGTCGTCAGAAGAGCTGTCGTCGTCGTCCATGGCCTGAAGTTGGCGCTGAAGTTCTTCTTCACGCTTGCGGGCTGCCTCAATCTCGGCGCGTCTTGTCGCCAGTTGGGCCTCCTTCTCCTTGGCATCGGCGAGGGCAGCCTTCTTCCTGCGCTTCTCTTCGTCCTTCTTGATCTTGCCTTGACGAACTTGCTCTTCGAGAGCTTTGAGGCGGGCGTCAGCCTCGGCCCGCTCCCGAGCAAGTTCGTCTTCTTGTTCCGCTGCTTGGTGTCTGCTACTATTAGTACAGGCCTTAACATTAGGATGGTGATGCACATACTCAAGCTCTTGTCTCTCCTGGCTCTCCTGTAGGCGCTCCTGCTCGAGACGCTCTTCCTCGGCCTTCTTATCATCTTCTTCAGCGCGCCTCGCGGCACCGTCATCCTGCTTCGGTGCAGCCTTCCTGCTGGGAGGCGCTGGTGGGGCCTTCTTGCCCTCAGACTTGGGAGTTGGCACTCCCATCTCATTGTCAAGTCGAGCCTGACGCTCCGCGTCTCTGCGAGCATCCTCCTCCTCAGCCTGTCGAAGCTTCGCGGCCCGTTCAGCACGCTCGCGCTCCATCCGCTGGGCAGCGGTCTCGCCAGGCTTCGACGGGGCCTTGATTCCGAGTGCTGCAAGACGCTCAGCCATACGTTGCTCGGCTTGCTGTCTAATGAAGGCTGCCCGCTCCTCTGGGGTCTTGTAGGCGGAGTACGATCCTCCAGCAGTTGGTGTAGCATTCCGGGAGGTCGCGGCTGGGCTATCCACAGGGGCCGCCGGCTCAGCAGCACGGGTGGGCTGAGCAGAAGCGGGCGTTTCCCTGCTTCGGTCCTGGTTACGCACCCGTGCTGCCCTGCTCTCCCGTTGCAGGTCAAAGATGAAATCCCTGACCTCATCTTCCACGCCGAGGGCATCGTCCCATCTGCGCTTTTCGTGTTCGTTTGTGGCAGATGGTGCACCCTCCTTGAGGGCGTCCTCGAGCCCCTTCGCGAATTCGCGGACACTGTCTTCCACATCACGAACCATACGCTCATTGTTCTCTTTCTCTGTACGGATCTTGAGATTCTCCTCTTCCAGACGCTTGGGTGCATCCCCATCATCGAGACCGGTCTCGATCTTCTTGCCCGTAAGCGCTGCCGTGCGTTGCTGCATCATGGCCTTGGCCCGGGCCTTGAGTCTGTCAGACTCGGTGATGGCACCTCCAGGGCCGGTGCCGACTATAGTGCTAGCACTGCCAGGGTGCGCTTTGGCGTCTTTCAGGCGGAACAACTCAAGACGGGCGTCGGCGATGGCCTTCTCGGTCTTCCTGACCTGAGATGCGAGGTCGGGGATCTTGTCAGTGAAATTCTGGAGTTGCCGCTTGAGAGCCCGCCTCTCCGCTTCTGAGTCTCCGCCAGTCACTTGGGCGTCAGGATGGGCATCAATGTCCTCTTGCGTTCGGCGAATACGACGGTAGAGCTCGTCGGCCTCGCGGCGGTCCCGGCGGTCCAGAACATCATCTTCTTCCATGTTCTTCTCATCCTTGAAGTCGAGAGAATCCAGAACGACCTGCTTCTCTCGGAGCTTCTTACGAAGCTGATCCAGCGACAATTCCTCGTTTGAACCCACAGATGCGGGTGACTCTGGCCGAGGAGATGAGCCGCCTCCCATCCTACGGCGAGCACTAGATCGATAGCCGATGGCTTCATCATTGTTCTTGAACACGGTAGCATCCTTGCGCCCGCCACCGGTGGCACCGCCGGCACCGCGGAAGGAGTGGGTCTTGAGATAACTAACACCAGTCCTTTGCGGGAGCAGTGCAGCACCAGAGTTCTTTCGGAGCTCGGATTCATCATTCAACATGTTCCTGAGCGTGCCGATAGACTGGCTGAAGTTCCTTGTGGAAGGCGGCACAAGCTCCGGAGGAAGTTGGTTCGGCAGGGGGTATCCGTTCAGTTTGCGGTATATCAAGTGCATGGCAACGGCGAACTCATCCAGGTTCAGCCTGCCCTTGTTACCGTGGTCAGCGAGGGTCCAAACACGCTCCAGGTCAGGCTTCTCAAGACCACTCTGGCCAAATATCTCAATAGCTGCGTCACCACCAATGAAGCCCTTGTGAAGCCCGTCCCAAGCGTTGAACAACTGGTCGTATCTGTGCTTTTCTTCCTTGGTGATAGCCCATGGGATCACTGCATTGCCTTGCAGGCCCGCCGTCGTGAAGTTCTGCTGCTCACGACCTTGCTGTGGCATCATCCTCGCTTGCAGGGCGTCGATGTTTGGAAGCCCAGAAGCTGGAGCGTTCACAAGACCCCATTGACCGGGCATGCCCGTGGGCTGTGCATTCAAGGGCGCTGCCATACCGCCGGGCGACAAATTCGACCCATATCCGGTAGGCATAGGAGGCATGGGCGGCCTTGGCCCGTTGTAGCCCGTGGCTTGAGGAGCACCGGGAAAGCCGGTCTGCTGGGGCTGGAGGCCTGTGGGCTGTGCCATGAAACCGGTCTGCTGGGGCTGTTGCTGCTGCCCAGGGAAACCTGTCTGCTGAGGCTGCTGCTGTTGAGGAAAGCCCGTCATCTGAGACTGCAGCAGCTGGGAGTTGGACGCTTGTGGCTGCGGCGCCTGAATCGTGGGCGGCGCCGCCGTACTCTGCTGCGTTGCGCTGTTCGCCGCCTCCTCCGCGGTATTGAAGTTAATAATGTCGACCATACTAGAGACCTCATTCTTGATAACATCAGGAAGCTGTGGAGGAAGCTGTCGGCCAGTCATTTTCAAGTTGCAGAGGTACATAGCCAAGGCGAACTCGGGGAAGTGCAGCTGTCCCGCGCGCGTGGTATCTGCCAAAGTCCTGTAGCGGCGCGATTAGCTCTGTGTTTCCCTTTCTGCAGCCTTCTTCTTTATCTACATACCAAATATGTGACAGTGCGTCTCCATCCAGCCTTGACCGCATCAGCAAGTCCCTTGCCTTCTCGCCTGACATGGTGATGTCGTTCTCGCCCACCGCTGACTTGAACAGCGTCTCGAACTTGACTTGATCAGCCGCCGTGATGAAGCTCAGGCGGATGTTGGGGATTTTGTTCGACTTTTGCGCCGGAGCGCTGCTGGGAGCGGGCGCCGGGGCGCCTCCGGTGCGGAACGATGCTGCCATCTGGCTGAACCCAGTCGCTTGGGGCTTCATCGGGGTTGGCGGCCCCTGCTGAGAGGCAGGTGGCTGCTGAGGAGTCTGGGTCGGAGTGGCATTGAAGGCGCTCGGAGGCTGCTGCTGCTGTTGTTGTTGTTGAAACTGCTGCTGAAACTGCTGTGGGATAGCAGGCATGGGCGGAGCGCCGGTCTGGAAAGGCTGCTGCTGAGGAGCAGCCTGGCCGGGGAAGCCGGTGAACTGGGGCTGGAGCTGGCCGGGAGCTTGGGGCTGCGGTTGCTGCAGGCCCGGGTACCCGGTGTACTGCTGTTGAAGAGGAGCCTGAGGTTGACCGTAGCCGGTGGGCTGAGGAGCGAACGGACTCGGCTGTTGCTGTCCGGGCTGCTGGCCTGGCTGGCCAAACGAGTTTCCATATTGTTGCTGCGGCTGCGATCCAGGGCGGAAAGCGTTGCCTCCGCCGAGGAATGAATTGGATTGGGAATACATGCCGTCGACGTCGTCCGAGAGACGATGGGTGGACGGGGTGGCGGATGGAGTTGTCGCAAGAGTGGCTGGTGGCGGATCTAGACGAAATGACGATCGGGGAGGGCCTAAAGGAAAGAGACGGGATACTGCAAGTAACAAGTAAGGATGCTCGATGACAGAGCTCTAATGCGGCTGCCTGCCACCCAAATCACACGGCGCCACGCGATGCGAAGCACGATAATACCGAGATGGTGAAGAGGAGAGGAAGCAAATAGGAGATGGAGGTTGGGCGTGATTGGCAAGGCAGAGCGAATTGGACAGCTTCTGGAGTTACGTAGCCTAGCGAGATGGCTGCTGCGTCGGTTGTTTCCCCTTCTGTCCTAGCATGGGTCCAGGTGGGTCCTTCCCAGTGCTGCGACAGTACTCCGTACGTAACTAAGGGTGGGCTGCAACTGCCCAACCACGCTCCACTCCACCGCAAAACTGACTTAGACGACTTACACAGTGCTAAAGTGCTTCGTTACTCAAATGTTGATGTGCATGTTTACTGGAATATATCTAAACTCTCACATATTGATTATCTAGGTACTTATGTAAACTTACCAACATGAGATGAAATTACAAATGCACATGCGCAGCAGGTCTTCAGCACTGATCTAGTCGTGCGTGGCTTAGTCGGAGTCGAGTGTTTTACATTTCTCCCTCTGTCTAGCCGTGAGTAATTATCAGACTTCACATACATTACATCTTGCGATCCATGCCGCCCACGAAAAGGGACTCCCACCTGCTCAATGGGTACAGGCGGTTAATATCCGCATTCTAAAGCCTATCAACGGCCAATAGACCTTAGTGCGCACTAACGAAGTCGATAACACGAACGTTCTTCTCCATTATCATGTGCTCGCAAAACTCGGCGAACATTCCTTCGGCTATCTTCTCAGTAGAAATAGGACGCTCTGTTAGTTCGATCGTCTCCTCTGGCCTATCTTATAGGAGCCTTTAAATCCAATTCCAGCATTCGTTAAAGGTATCAAGGGAGTTCTAACCCGTAAGGCCAGGAATACCCGTGAGCGCGTAGAGTATATAATAGATAAGAAGCGTGAGGAGAGGAATGCCCGTCAGCGCGTGGAGAACACGACAAGCGAGCAGCGTGAGAAGCAGGATTCACGTGCACGCAGAAGAAGGGCGAAGAAACGAGCTTTGGCGGAGAAGACGCGGTCTGAAGTGAACGAGGAGAACGCGGCCGGATCTTAGGTTGGTTTTGGGCACTCACTTTCTCGCTATCAATGGCTATACTTCACTTTTAAGCTGGAATGTTTTGGGCCTGTATGTTAGACGGGCAATGGAACGCACAAAGACATTCTCCATAGCACATCACAATGAAGAACTGAGAAGATCAACGATGCATTTGGGCTCTCCCTAGAGCTGTGGACTACCTTGACGAGACGCGTCACTGAACCTTGGCCGACCTCTCCGAGCTCAGTATAGCTGAAACAAATTTCGGCCTACTTCTTCTGCTTCTTGGATACGGGAAACTTGACCTCAACATCCTCAGCCAAAGTCTTGTTGAGCTGATCAAAGAAACGCATGCGGCCATGCGCAGTCAACTGCAAGGACAGCGAGCCCAGTGAGCTCTGATCAGCCTGACTGCCGCTCGGCGCGCCAGCGGTGGATGTTCCGGAAGCCTTGCCCTTGCCTTTACCTTTGCCTTCGTCCCCTTCCTCATCCTCAGGCTCGCAGACCATGGCAACAAAGGTCAAGTGAGCAGGATTGATAGGAATGTCCATCTTCTCAACTCTGTTGTGAATCTCCTTATGCGAAAGCTCTGGAAACGCAAGACGCATCGCATCTCCAATATTGGCGTTCTCCTCAAGCTTCACAACGTCTTCATTACCGCTCTTCTCGAGGCCCCGCAAGACTTTCTAAGCCGTCCGGAGGTTGCGCTGTTAATGGTTAGTGAGGTTATGAGAAGCTAGAGATCAACAATACATACCTCGTTGTAAGGGGGCTCAATATCAAAGGCGCGCTTGGTACTAGGGAGTAGAGCTCTTTGCCAACAGCAACACAAAAACCTGTTGTGACCTTCTACCCGGATATCGCGTGGGAGATTATCCCACAAGAGGTTATCCCACAAGAGGTCATCCCCTAGGAGGGTATCCTATAGGAGGGTATCCTGTAGGAGGGTATCCCACAAGAGGGTATCCCATAGGAGGGTATCCCATAGGAGGGTATTCCATAAGAGGGTATCCTATAGGAGGGTATCCTTTAAGAGGGTATCCTATAAGAGGGTATTCTACAAAAGGTTAACTCCTTAGGAGATTATCTCATGGGAGGTTATACTATAGTAGGGTATTTTGTAGAATGGTATCTCATAAGAGGTTATCCTACAGGAGGTTGAGTAGCGATATAGATACTGTAGCCGGATTACAGACACCCGAACAATCTCTCTTGAGACGGGGTCAGTCTGGCTTGTCACACAATCAACGAGTACGCTCTACATGGAGACATCAGTATACGCAGAGTGAAGGGACACTGACATTAATACATCCTCGACGGACAAATTTCCTCGAGGCACTTGGCAAGTCTTACCAGCTGGAGTGCTCATCACTGATCTGCATTGACCTCGCACGCTCCGAGTCAAAGCCGGACAAAAATGGTACGGTCGCCTACTAGGCAGCCAAGAGAGCAAAAAGACTTGCAAGAAGAGCTTGCGTCCCGATAGGGCTGGTGATATATTCGAAATAATAGGAGTAAAATTGCCGACATGTTTGAATATTAGATATAGGGGAGAAGAGAGGGAGCAGGGTGATATGAGAAAGTCGCATACGAAGTACACTCAGCTACCAGACTCACCCCTGCAGGATCCGTCTTTGCACCATAATGAGAACCTTGGGCCACCTAAGGCCGCAATTCAGAACCTGAGGCAGCACAACGACTCCAGGCAAAAGCATCCCCTCCGATTCGAGCAGCAAAATCCAGCCCCGTCCACGTCTTAGGATCTCACGTATAAAACAATCCGACCCCCGTGAACAAGAGCCAGACGACAAGACCAAAAGTGAACGCCTTGTTCTCTGACCGAGGGTAGCGAACCAAGATGCTGATATCAGCAATACCAACAAAGCTCCAGCACATGATGAGGATTCCCAACGCCCTCCTCTGCCCGTCAAAGGCGAGAGTTAGGATGGCGAGGCCCGCGGAGACGTTCCTGCCCGCGGCCGCCGGCCACACTGCAGCATTCAGTCAGCTACCAAAGCACCGAGGAAGCGGTTTCATGCGAATGTAGGGGGGGGGGGGGCAGGCCGGAGTTTGAACATGGTCTGTCTCGAGCCATGTAGCCTCATAACTTCTTTGTGGCACATGTTACAGAAGGGAGGGATTTCTTCTTTAGAGAGCTAAAACTGTATCCGGAAGGCTGCTGCTTACTGAAGAGCATCTCCTTCGTTGCGTCCGGTATGCCGAAGTGCGGCGCAACTGGAGGAAGTCCGTTCGGGTTAGCTAGGTCAACTTCCCAGAAGAGAAGGCATGGGACGTAGGTCGTCGGGTGGTGGACAGATCGTACTTGCTGAGGCGTCCCGCATGCCCCATATCCCGGTGGAAATCAGGAGGGCGCCGATGATGTGCGCGAACAAGGTCACTGAAGCCTCCAACACGGACATTGTACAGAAACCCAGCGATTTGAGGCAGGACTTAGTAAGTCAGTGAATGGCTAACAGATGGGAAGGCCGGCCAATTATCTGGGCATCTGGGTGTGAATAAATATTCAAGACGCGAGGAACTCGAAGAACGCGAATATATACACCAAGATCCGCACACCAACAAAGTCTGGAATGCTCATGAGGCCAAGCCCCATGCTATTGAGGATGCACTGTATGTATCAAGGCATCTCTAATTCTCGGCCAACACGCTCGCTTAAGTCCGCGATCTCTCCGACGGGGACTTGTGTGTACAGGTTACCATCTGACCCCGGATTGTCACATTTGTAATCAGCAATGTGGCTAGTGTCTTTGCTGACAGAGGCGACTAAGCGGCAGGGGAAAAGGAAAGGGATAAAAAAGTGTTATACGCTTCAAGGATTTTCCCCTGGCGTATTATCCGGGTAGGCTTAGGGACTGAGGGTGAATCCTCAATTCTGAGAGCGTGAACATAATTCATTTCGCGGTCAGACATCTTCTCTAACTCTCGAGACTAATTGTGACAGCCCGTCTGCCCCACTGTGCTTTAGAGATGCCTTTCCAAAATTCTCATCATCGTCATGTCGTCCCAATCAATATTCTACATGGCCAGGTTGGCCTGTTCGCCAACACTGAGCAGCCAGAGCGGGTATGTCCCCACTCGATGGCTTACAGGGCACTGGTCGATACAGGCACGTCCAGTCGAGTACATGGCTTCTCAATCAGGTGAAGAGGTCCCGAGGTTCGAAAGAATATGTTCCTATTAGGGGTGCAGCCACATCGACTACTCTTTCCTACTGAGCAGGGGTGGAGGCTTGTGGGAACAGGGTGGCATTAGCCTCTTGCCAGCCCTTCAGGTCGAATTTGGCCGCAGCCAAGGCGCCAGACAGGCCGAACTGGGTGTTGATGCCCTCCACGCGGTGAGTAGAATTGATGTTCTTGACCAGGGTGATTTGGTAGCACGTGGCGCTGCCCTGTCGGGAGATGATGGTCGAATATGCAAGGAAATACTCCCAGATCTGAGACAGTATGTCAGTACTCACGAGCCAGGGGGGGGGGGGATTAAACGCCGATAGTAACTTACGCGGAACCACCTGATGCCGTACTTGGCCTCCACCTTGTCCCTGTTGGCCATCCAGTTTCTGTACCACCTCCAGAGGGTAGCAGAGTAGTGCACACCAATAGTGTCGATGTGCTTGATCTCGAATCCAGCACCCTCCAGCTTGTCGACGAACCAGCCCAGGGGAGTAGAAGCGTCGGCACCTGGGAAGACGTACTTGTTCATGAACAGACCCCAGATGAGGTCCTCGTACTGCCAAGACTTTCGAAGACCAGCGATTTGCAGGAAGAAGACACCGTCGTCGTCCAGCATGTCGTTAACCTGCTTCAGGAACTTGGAGAAGTGACGAACGCCGACATGCTCGGCCATCTCAAGACAGGTGATCTTGTTGTAGCCGCCCTCGGGGACTGGGATATCTCTGTAGTCCATACACAGGATGTTGCTCTGCTCCTCAGGAACACCGACCTTGCGCATGGCGTTATTGCCCCAGGCCGTCTGGTTGCGACCAAGGGTGATACCAGTAGCCTTCGCACCGTAGTTGGCACTGGCAAACCGGGCTAGGGTGCCCCAGCCGCAGCCGATATCCAGGAGTCGCTCGCCCTGCTTGAGGCCGATCTTCTCGCACACGATAGCCAGCTTGTTGTCCTGGAGCTGCTCGAGGCTCTCCTCGGCAGTAACATCGGAGATTATTCCCGAGGTATAAATCATGCGGGGACCTAGGAACCAGGCGTAAAAGTCGTCGCCTCTATCATAATGGTCCCTCACTACACAACAATGTGTTAATCACTTGCTACGGGTCATGAAGTGACGCATCCTGGAACATTCCAAAGGATAAAGGGGACCTATAGCAGGAGAAGAGTGATACTGACCCTGTTCCTCGTCTGTTTGTGATACTCTGTTAGCACAGCCTAGGACGTCCAGGATGGGCGGAACTTGCCTTGTGACCTGGTGTGCATGAGCATCTCTGGAATCATGCCGGTGAGGAAGAACTTGATCAGACTGATAGTAAAGCGGAAGCTGGCCCAGTCGTGCCTGTACTCCATGATCTCGAGGCAGTCACCGTTGAAATCGACATCGCCGTCAAAGTACATCTCGTGGAAGGTCTCCATGGGGATCTTGTTCTTGCCATGGTACTTGGCCTGGTCGGTAGGCTTCTTGAAGGTGAGGTAGTGCTCGACGGGACGGCCGGGATACCTGGCCTTCTCGTTCTTGCGAGGGCTGAGGGAGGACACGAGCAGCCAGAAGCCGGCCAGCAGTGGTATGGTGGTGAAGAGGGCAAAGAAGAGAGCGGTCTTGTTGCCACCGCCGACCTTCCATGACAGCCAGAAAGGAGGAATGCCCAACACGAAGGCCAGGGCAATCAGGGAGAAGCTGTCGTTACCGGCGGCATCGGCTGGCAAGGGAGCGTTCTTGATGGCGGGGTACTGTGGAGGAGTCCGTTAGAGATATGTATATGGTGGCGAGAAGGAGCTTGGAAGAGAATAACTTACAGAAGTGGTTCGCACGCCGCATTCCTCAAACTTCTCGAAGGAGGGCGTAGGAGCCCTGGGAGTTTCGATGAACTCGAACTCCGACTCAGAGCCGTTGGTGCTCTGTGGTTTCGACATGTTGCCACCAGATGCTCCTCGCGGCGTTTGCAGTAGAGGATCACCAGCCGGGCCGGACGAGTGTGGACGAGGGGACAAGAGCAAGTAAATGTGGAAGGAGGGAAAAGAATAATATGCGATCAGCCAGACTAATAACTCCCTTGACCGCTGCTTGCGACGACGGGACAGAACCCCCTGGCAATTAGATATGCCGGAGAGAATAAAACAAAAAAGTGGGCGGGAAGCTTGTGGTTTGGCCATGCATGAGGAGGGACCTGGATCTCGTCCGGGGGAGCTCAGGGTCCCTCCCTGGCGTGGGGAGCTCAATTGGGGCCACTGATTGGCCCTAGCTCCCTCAGCCCCTTCTGGGGTAGATCTGAGGCACTTAGAGCTCCAAGGTTGGCCGATGATCCGGACCTTGCTTGGTTCTGCAGCACAAAGGGGACCTAGCAACATATGAGCCTGTACAAAGACTGAATGGATGTACAATCAACATTCCGATGATGCATATTTGCTCCAAAGCTTCGGCCTGAGGTAGGAGATGTGCTGTGGCACAGACTCATAACACTGGCCGGTAGAAGTATAAATAGCTTGACCCCAACGAAACGTCATCGGATAGCATTGCGCAGGCGTAGACTACGCTACCAAGCAGTCTCTATCTAAAATGCAACTTATTGAACACCGTCTCGTGACTGAGTAAGGTCTGGCCAGCTTCCTCACAGCTCTTGAATAAAAGAAACACACATGTAGATGCAAGTCCCTACTTGAGTAAATAAAGAGTGGAGGAGGGGTTGGAGATGTATAAATAAAAAGGGGTAAATGGCACTGCAATCTGACATCATCCAGAGAGCACCACACTCAGCCCAACACAGTACACATCCCAACCAACACACGCACCACCACCTCATCACAAAAACAACAACACCAAAACACCAAGCCCAGACATCATGACACCATGAGGCCAATCCACCCCCTGCGCGCATTATGGCGCCACACCCCGCCAAGGCGCACCATATCCACCGCCCCAGGCACCTTCGCAAATCTGCGCTATGAGCTCCTCGCCCGCCCGCCCAAGTGCTACTACGACTACCTGACGCCCACCAACTCGCACCTGCTCTCCGTCACCCTCGCCGACCAGCTCCTCGCCCCGCAGCAGGACGAGGCCGTCGCCGGCGGCAGGCCCTACCCGCCGCCCGTCACGTCCGACCTGGACCACTGGACCCTGCCCAAGGTGCACCGCGACGCCGGCCGCGAGCCCGCGCACCCCTTGCCCCAGGGCCACCACCTCGTCTACTTCCCGCCCACGCACCCGTCCTCGGCCCTGCTCCCGGACGGCACCGACGCCGACCACTGGCCCGGCCCGCCCTTCTCCCGCCGCCTTTGGGCAGGCGGCGCCCTGTCTTTCGCTCAGGGCTGGGAGCGCCGCCTGCTCCTGGACAAGCGCCGCGCAGCTTGTGTCGAGCGCGTCGAGGACGTGAGGCTCCACTGGGCTAGGGCCGGGGCCGGCGTAGCGGCGCAGGGCGATGATGGCGTTGGTGAGATCGCCCACCACCCCGTGGGTGACAAGGTCTTTGTCGACGTCGTGCGGCGCTACGGCCCGGTTGGGGAGGACGAGGACGCCGTGGACGGCGCCGAGGTGGTGCGGAGGGTCGAGGCAGACCCGGCCATTGTTGAGCGGCGCACGCTGGTGTTCCTGACGGGCAGGGCCGACGAGGGCGGCAACAGCAGCCGCGGCAGGCCGATGAGCACGAAGCCAAAGCGTGAGTTGACTTCTTTTCACCCGGTTCGAGTCTGTCTGTCATGTCTCCCAACGAGCTAATCACACAAGGTGAGAAACAGTCTACCAGGACCCAGAGCACGTGATATCCTTCACGCCCTCGCCAGCCGTCCTCTTCCGCTTCAGCGCGCTGAGCTTCAACGCCCACGCCATCCACCTGGACCCGGCCCACTGCCGCGCCGCAGAGGGCTACGAGAAGCCGCTCGTCCACGGACCGCTGCTGCTGGTCCTCGTGCTCGCCGCCCTACGGTCCGCCGCCATCGCCGAGGGCAGGTCGCCACTCGCGCCGAGTGGCCTCGAGTACATGAACCTGCAGCCCGTATTTGTCAATGAGAGGATTAGGGTGTGTGTCCGTCCGGGCAGGACGAAGTGGCACGTGTGGGTCGAGGGCGAGGACGGGAGGCTGTGCGTCAAGGGCTCGGCGCAAGTTGCATGAACGGTGCAGTGTGGGTGGTCGGTGGATGAGCGGCTGAGGGCTATATAGTCTTGACTGGGACGTTTCAAGTGCGGTTTTGTTGTATTTCAAATTGCGACTCCAAATACAGGAGGAGCCTTGGGCAAGATGGGGCAAAGTGTGTATCGAGCCCTCAGCTTTGCAAAAAAGGAGCATGAAAGGCGGACCGAGGGCTTCTAATGCCGTACTAAAGTCCTGTTTTGAGAGGCCCAGCTCATTTCACATGAGACGAAGTGTGAGGTATAACCCTCATCATCTGATGTATCAATAAACCGATATATTGGATTTCAATATGCTGTCTACCTCCAAAATACAACTACCAGACGGTCATCATCGAGAGCTGTAGCGGCCTTCATATTGACCAGCTACCTGCCGCAGTGACACCTGAACCCGGAAAATTCATCATCGCACCAGGTTTGGAAAAAACGCCCGCGCCAAGCTGCCACGGTGGGTAGGCATGCTAATGTACGTACTCTCCAGTCGACTCGGGTATGTGTCCGATCAAGCACCACCACTCAAAGCGCCCACTCAGCCAAGTCCTCGTCTGTCTTAACAAACGGCTCATCGATCCTCTTGATTGCAAACTCGCTGCACAGGATGCTGTTTAATGATTTGTGGTCAGCCAGAACCGCCAATAGCAGAGATATAAAGAGGGAATCATTGAAATGAAGAAGATAGACAGAAGAGAGAGAGTGTGTGTGAGAAAGGGGCAATACTGACCAAGCCGAAGCAATCAACCCATCCAGCTCCTGGATGACCTGCTCCCTCCGCTCGCCCTGCACCATACCCCTAGTAATCTGCAGCTGCAGCTCCCTGATCCTGCGGCCCCTGCCGACGCCGGCCTGCTTGATGACCTCCTTGCCGAGGCAGTCGGAGTGGAAGGCGTGCTGGCAGGGGAAGACAAAGAACTGCCTGCTGAGCAGCGGCAGGCCACAAGTGTAGCACTTCTCCCCCGGCTCGACGATGGCGTACCGGTGGTCCAGGCCCGCGATGTCGAGCTTGATGTTGGCCGCCGTCTGCGACGACTCGTCCATCTCGCGCTTGAGCCCGTCGATGTTGCGCGAGTAGTCCTCGAGCGCCGCGCAGATCTCCTCCTTGAAGTCGTCGATGACCACAAAGTCCGGGAAGAAGGGGATCAGGTCCTCGATCTTGAGCAGGTCGTTGCACTTGCGCAGGAACTCGATCGCCCCCTTGATCCCGTTCGACTGGCTGATCACCTTCTTGGCCACCGCCAGCCACAGCCTCTTGCGCAGCTGCGGGTTGCTCATCGGCCGGTCCGCGATCAGGCTCGCCAGCTCGATCTCGTCGTGCGAAAGCGCCAGCTCCACCGCCTGCAGGTACTGCCCCATGGTCGTGTAGATGTGCACGCACGACAGGACCCGCCGGTGTTGGATGCACAGGCGCAGGGCAAAGTCCCGGTCAAAGTTTGGCTCATCGCCTTGGGACTCGAGATAGGCGAGCAAGGCACTCTCGTCTTTGGATGCATGCGAGGCATAGATGGAGACGAGGGTATTGTGGACAGCTGAGTCGACAGAGTTGAGCTGGTTCACCACGTAAAGAAGGTATCGCACTGCCTGGTTCTGAGACAACGGGCCTTTAAAGGTGCGGTCATATTCGAGGAGTGCCGGTATCAGGTTCCGGGGCTTCAGGTTCGACTGCCTCATCAATACATCGACCAAATCTTGCGCAGTATGTGTCATCAGCACACTGCTGAAGCGGTAGAAGACGTTCGGGTCCGTTTGCCTCTTAAGGACGGTGAGCGTCTCTGGCCACCTTTCCCGTTGGACCCAGTAGGACAAGACGTAGCTGTAATCATTGACGGCGTTCGCGAAGAACAGTAATTCATCCTCCCTGCCATGGCTGCTGATAATCTCGTAAACTGTCTTCTTGTCCAGGTCCGTCTTGTGCCTGGTAACGAAGTCCTGGTATTCGCTCCGGACCGAGTCGAGTTGTTCTTTCGATTGAGTGGTGTTTAGATTCTCTGCGAGTTCTGCTTTGGTAATAATCGTGTCGTCGAGTGTATTCAGCTTGGCCATGAATATCTCAATAAGCCAGGTCGCGATCATGACCCGCTGCATGACCGCCGATTTCTTGTATGTGCCGAGCTTAGTGAGGAGGTATTTCCGCAGGGCGTCGTGTTCGTTGTTGTCCAGAAATGAAAGGGCCACCTCTTCAAATGGCTTGGTGCTCTTGCCATAGACACCAGCGGCGTCACTAAACAGGCCCTTGCTAATAAGGTAGTCACCAGAGGCCTTGGCTACTGCGTCCTTTTGTGCCGGGGAGTGCGCATACTGTAGCGCGGCATCAAACTGCTGCAGGTCGAGCATGATCTTCCAGATATCGCGGTCCTCGTCCCTCACAACGATCTCAAAGATCTCTTGAGCTGAGAACAGGAAGAAGGTGTTCTTCTGCATGTCAGCACACAGGCCGACAGCCCTTTGCCCTGGATCCAGGACAACTTGGTCATATACCACGTTTCCAGTAAGCCGGTTCGCAGCGACCACCCGGCTGCCTATAAGACTGATGACATGCCACTGTGTCAGCGCAATAGTCTCAATGTTGTCCACAGTGCTCCTCCTCCTGATATCGGGGTCCGAGCTGGCGGCGATCTGTGCCTTGGGCAGGAGCTTGGAGTCCGCAAAGACTTTGGCGCCCAGGTCAGCGCCACCCTGAGGGGAGCTCAGGAGCAGCTTGCCGTGGAAGACACCCTGGGAGTTGAGCCACGCGAAGACCCTGTCGGACACGGCCGCATCGTAGGGGTCCTGCGGCGGGTCTGGGCTCACCACCAGGCTCGAGTTCGTTCCGCCTGCGGTCGTCCTGCTCAGCTCGTGGATAACAGGCTGCTCGGCCTCGAACAGCCTCGTGTATATGGACCCGCTGCCGTCCGGGCCCTTGCCGACCTTGCCAGCCAGGTGGAAGAGCCTCGTCTGCGTGGCCACCATGACCCTCCTCGATTCCGTCCTGCCGGGCAGGGCGTCCACCCACAGGCCCGTGACAGGTCCATCGGGCAGCTTCTGCAGCACTTTCAAGAACTTCTCCTCCTTGCGATAGAACTCGTTCGCCGTCTCGATGTACGCCTCGTAGATGTTTCCGTCGCTCGCGCCAATCAGGATCTCCCTGGTGGACGCGGTGGGCAGCGCCGGGTTCCAGGCGACGCACTCGATGGAAACGCCGCGGAGGCGGGCTAGAGGGCGTGGCTGGCGGGACTGAGAGTGCAGGTAGTAGTTGTCGCCGAGCGATGTGCATATAATCAAGTGCGAGGCAGTCGGGTCGAGGAACATGCGGCGGATAACGCCGATCTCTGAGGGTTTCTTGGGGAGGTCGATGTCTACAACAACGTGACGAGGTCAGCTCTTGGTGGCTGGACAACAGGGTCGCTGCGATTGGGACCAGAAAGAATCACACCGTACCATCTATATCCTCGGGCCGTTCAAGATCTATTCGCAATATCCTGCCATTTGACAGCGCCAGGATGAGGACATCGTTGGCCACCTGGGAAGCGACGAAGTCGGCAGCTATCGAGAACTGCAGCTGCACGTGCTGGACGTCGAAGATGGGCAGCTGCGCCGTATCGGCCAGGTCGCTGGCGACGAAGCCGTTGGATGTCATCCTTACCGCTGGTTATAATCTATGAGCCTTCATAGTTGGAGCCTGTAGTAAAGCCTGGTCCGTACTGGCTTGTCGCCGTCGACACAGGTCTGGAGCGAGGAAGGGTAGCTGCTGCCGAGGTCAGACGTGGGCAGGCAAACAACACATCGGGGTTGGGAACTGGGCCATCAATTGGCGGAGCTGGGAGCTCTCCAGCCTGCAGACGTCAGCGGTCTCGGTGAAAACGGTTGGCCCCTGAGCAAGCCAGCCTGGCGCTTGCTGCGGGGTCCAGGTGGGCAAGACAACACAGCACATTCAGGGTCTATCAAGACTGCAGGTGCTTGGATACAGAACAAGTAGAAAAGATTTGTGCATATCAGGCCTTTTACGATTTAGAGATTTATTCTTTCTGTGTTACCGTTTTTGCTCTTCACACTGTTGTCCCCGTACGTCAAATAGTCTAATTGATTGATTGATTGTCTTACTTGTATCTGGGACGCAAAGCCTTCCTCCCCCTTGGGACTGTCTGCCAGAAGCATCGCGCAGGCCATCATCTCCCATATAAAGATCGCGCCCCTGCCCCATTTCGATACAACACCGTATGATGTGATGAGGTTGACGCCCGCAAAAGGTATAATGCACGAGTGGGTCGCAACAACAAGAACGCCTTCCCGATACAACGCGCAACCAACTTTTGTCCCGTGCAAGGAGGGAACATAACCGTCAGATCCAAACACTGGGCCCCATGACAAATGCGCAGGACAAAACGTGCCCCCGACACCGTGTGACCACCTCTAAAATCTGTTCCCCTCCGTCCCCCTTTCGGCGGCAGAGGGCATCCGTATGACACAGCACCTACGCCATCTCCACTTGCGCCTCCTCTATTATCTCTGCGCTTCAAGGGCGACCCGCCTCTCAGGCTCTTATGTCACCAGCGCTTATTTGGCGTTTCTCTTGAAGGCGAGCAGCTCGGCCAGGCTGCTCATTGCGCACCCGTGCTTCAGGAAGTCATGCTCAAGCAGCTCCCTCGCGGACGCACGGGACTTGACATCCACGCACAGGCACACAGACAGGAAGGCCTTGAGCTCCTTGCTGAGCTTCTCTGGCTTCTTGAGGCGGGGCGTTCCGTTCGTGGCGATAAGGTACAGCGCCTTCAGTGGCTCCTCGTTCAGGTATGGTGGCTCCGACTCGATCATCTCGATCGCCATGATACCGAGCGACCAAATGTCGACCTTGGGGCCGTACTCCTTCTGCTTGACAACCTCAGGTGCCATCCAGTATGGCGTGCCCACCATGGTGGCTCGCTTGGACTTGGTCTCGGTGAGCTTGGCGCAGAAACCGAAATCGGCTGTGGGCGGTTGTTAGCAAACAAACGTTATTCGGTCCCGACTTCTCCAGTCCTTGGTTGACTTACTAATCTTGACGTTACCGCGGGCGTCCAGGAGAACGTTGTCACTCTTGATATCACGATGGATAATGTTCTGGGAGTGGAGATGTTGCAAACCTTGGCAAGTCTGCGAATTGTGTGGGTTAGCCGTGTTCCATTTCGCTACTGCAAGCAGGAGAACTCACCTCGAGGCAAATTGTCGAGATCTGATCCTCCGTGATGACAGGGTTATTATCAATCACATCAGTCAGTGCACCACCCTCCATGTACTCCATGACCACCCACAGCTCGGCGTTGTTGTTGCGTAGGAAGGCATCCAAGAAGTTGACAATGTTCTTGTGCCTGCTGTCCTTCATGACCATGATCTCGTTGACGATCAGTTCCTTTCGGGGCTGGTGAGCAAGATCCATCTGCTTAATAGCAACCTGGGCCCGGAGGCCTTGGGCGCGCAGCAGATCGCGGGCGATGGCCGAGCTGGCCGTCTCCTTGACCTTAGCAACGTACACGGATCCAGAAGCACCCTGGCCAATCTTCTTCTGCTTCGAATAAGACAGGTTGGGGTCCTCCTTCGAGACCGCCTCCTTGAGCTTTTGCATGACCTCGCTCTCGGACATGGTGGACATGCGCACTTCTTGCTTCTTCTTCTCCTCCTGCGGTGTAGGCTTGGCTGATAGGGCGGCCTCGGCGGCCTTGACAGCATCGCTCTGCGCGTTGTTCTGCGCATTGTTCTTGTTTCCAACATTGAGAGGTTGAGGTTTAACCGGCGCTGGCAAGCGTGATGGCGCCTGGGCCTGTTGACCATTTGAACGGGGCTGGGATGATGCACCGATGCCGTTGGGATACCGGGTAGCCGCCGGGGACTGGGGAGATTGCTGATCTGGACGTCGCTGCTGTTGCTGGGTCTGGATGGAGGACGAGCTCTGCTGGGTCTGAATGGGCGGCCGCTGCCCGTTGGAAGCACCGGATGGAGGGGCGGGTGCCGGTCTCTGTGCACGGAGGGCTGCTGGGTTTTGTGCGGCCTTTGGTGCCGAAGGTGCAGGCCGGCTGGGGTTGTAACGGTCTTGCTGGGGGGAGCTGGAGCCGAAGCCACCAATCTCCTGCTGCGCGATCGGCGTCTTCTTCTGGGGGATGGAAGCGTTGTAAGCCTCCATGTCCCGCCGGTTCTGCTCCTCGATCTCGCGCATACGGTCTCGCTGGGCCGTCTCGATCCTCTGCCGTGCCTCCTCTTCCTGGCGAGCCCTGTCGTCTGTGCCGTAACCTGATGAAGCCCCCTGCATGGGTGGGCGCTGATCAGTGGGAGAAGGTCTTTGGGGCTGCTGGTTGACGTTTGACTGAGAAGGACTCGTCTGGTAGGCAGGCCGCTGCTGTTGAGGCTGCGGTGCCTGCCGAGGGGGTGCGATGGACGAGCCTCCGTAGCCAAGCTGCTTGTTTTGCGCGTTGCCTGCAGGAGGGGTGGGGGTGAGGCTGGGATATTGGTTGGGGTTCTCGGCCCGCTTGGTGAGGTCGGAATAGAAGTCGAGGACTTCGAAGACGGCCTGGGGGTTTCGCTCGTAGTCCTCCTTGGTGATGGCAGACGAGTTCAGCAGCTTCGACCACTCTGGGGGCAGGCCGACGAACTCGCCGGTCTGCGGGTCAAAGCCAACGTGGACGGCATGGGAGAAGTTTGTAGGGTTGCTGACGCCGCCCATCCCTGGGCACCGGGCATAGATGAAGTCTATCCACTCATATAGGTCATCGTCGCTCTTTACTCGGATCTGGAGCGTCTTTGTCGTGCCGTCGTCGTCTCCAGGGCTGGTCGAGGACCCGTTCGACTGTCGTTTGACCTCGAATATGGTGCCGGCGGCCTCGACTCGCCCTACGTTGATGACATCCTTCAGGAACAAGGTGTAGGCCACCTTGCTGCCCTCTTGCTTGTGGAAGTCCAGCGCCTCCTTGCGCAGGACGAGGAACTTCTGTTTCCATGGCTGGATGAAGTTCTTGCTCTCCTTGACCTGCGCCCAACCCTCCTTGATGACAGCGACGCCGCCCATACCGTCGGAGTTGCCCCCTTGGCGGCCAAGAGGTAGTGATATCGTGGAGCCGCTGTACTGCGAGGGGTTCCGTGGGATGGGGGACAGCGACATCTGAGCCATGCTTCCTGGCAGGTTCTGGGGGGTTGGGGCCTGGTTGGCACGAGGCTGCTGGCTGACGGGTGGTCGTGGTGCTGGGCCAGGGTTCATAAACTGACCCGACGAGTACATGCTCCTGCAGGGCAAAAGGGAACGGTTAGCGGATTGGACAGTTTTAAGCGGATGCGCGCAAGAGGCGGTGAAGTACAGGAATAAACGGGCCGCGATCAGGGAATAGGGGGCGCCGGATAGAGCAAAGGACAGCGTGCTGGTAAATCGCAGGCTTGAGACGTCGCAATTGGGGCCAACGGCAGCACCGACCGTCCCCCGGCTACTGAAGCACGGTTGGAAACGGTGCGGGCGGCTGCGAGGGCTAGTGTTGTGATGAGCGGGCAAGGCACTGCAAGGAGACTACAATCATACCCGTTCTGAGTGGCCATTTTGTGCTGTGGAGTGACGAGACCCAGAGGTTTAGGAACTGAGGTCTGGTCGGCACAGGCGATGGTGTTGGCCGCTCGCCGCAGCAATTAGGACGAAACAAGGCGAGACTCGGTCCTGACTGGGGCTCTGGGTGATGGCAGGGCTGCCCAATCGCTGAGCAAGAGCACGAGGCTTGTGTGTGTGTGTGTGTGTTGAGCCCTTTGGGGCCTGTTCTGTGGGCTCGAGTGGTTTGCAAGAGCGTCGGTGATCAATTGTCCGGAAAGAGTGGCACCATTGAGGGAGGCCAGCACACCTGGAATTGCGGGAAGTGGTTGAATGTGGCGGGAGGAGGAGGGTGTTTAGGAGGGGCCCAGTCAGTTGTGTCGCAGGGGGGCGGTTCGGCAAGAGTCCTTGGTGGACCTGGACCTGGGACCTGGGACCTTGGGCCTGGTGGCTCAAGGACAAGCGTGGGTTGGGTGTGTGCGGGCAGACCTGACTATGTGGGATATCGAGACATGCAGGTGCGTGCCTGCTTGCCTGCTGCTGCTGCTGAGCCGAGCTGCACTGCACTGCACTGAAATGAGGTGGGTGGAGTAAACTATAGCCGGGTTGAAGCTGGGCTGCTTGGCTGAACAGGAAGCCTATCTTTCGCGAGTGATGGACTGATAGAGCGGTGGCTTTGCCGTCGCACTTTGTGTGTGAGGTACGGATGGTGCAAGAGAGTTCGACGTCGAGGAACGAGGGCGAGAGGAGCGAGTGATTGATTGATTTGTTTCAAAGGCTGGGCCGGGCTCGGCTGGGCCAACTCAGAGCAACAAGCGACGCTGAGTAGTAAGCAGGGCGGCGCAAGGGCAGCCAGCGCAAGGGGCAAGGGTGACAACAAGCGGGCTCGCTGAACGGGTCAAACAGTCGGTTTCTCTCTCAAGACAGACCTGCTGGTTCTCCTGCCAACCAGGCCGTTTCGTTGGGGCTGCTGTAAAGACAGGACGTTGTCTTGTTAAAGGAGTTAAGTATCGGTGCAGATGCAGAGATGGACAGGACAGAACAGAGCAGAGCAGAGGTGAGGACGAGAGGACAAAGCAGGAGGTGGTTGGTTGTCCAGTCGCAAGCGTGGTCAGAAGAGAGGGCCGTCGGTTGATGGGCGCATCGGGCAAGTCTGGGCTGGATTGGAGGCCCAAGGGGGGGTGGTGGTTACAGGGTTATTGCCGTGGTAGAGGGGTGCAGGTGGGGGGAAAGGAGACAGCAGGACTGGGCCCCGCCCCGTTGGATGGACAGGAGCGCCAAAGGCAAAACGCCTCTAACGCGCGCGCAGTGGTGTTCATCAGTCCAGCGCACACCAACGACGGTCCTGTTGTTTTGGCCCGGCCCTGATCCTCGGGCCTGGGTACTGCCAGCCTAGGTACCTTAGTCTTGTGGGTCCTGGGTAGCCTAATGGCCAGCGGGTCCCACGACAGGCTACAAACCAGTGCAGTGGCTACGACAGTAAGCTGGGCATCATCCATCCGTGCATGTGCTGCACCAACAAGGCAGAGAGAGTATGGACACGAAGTGGCTGTCTGTGCTTGTGATGAGCAGAGGGGTACTTCAATCTCCGCCCAACTGCCCCCCACCAGCCCTTGTACATAGTTTGATAGTCTACACTCAGTGCTGTTTCTTGCACATCTGCTGGTTTCGGCCGGCTCGTCGGTTTGGAGCTTGCTGGGTCTCAGTCGCAGATATTAGATGCAGCATTACGGTATGTAGCCCGGCATGGCAGCACGGATTGATGTTGGAATGATGGAATGATGGACGACAATTGCTCATGTTGCTCTTGGCCCCTCCCCCTCATCCGCAGCTGAGTTTGTCTCCTGCTCTGGGCCACGGCAGCTGTGTGCTCCGTGAGGCAGTGTTGACCAACTTAAACACAATCAAATCTTCCTCGTTCCCCAGAATGCAGGCTCAGCCGGCCAAAACAAATCGACCAGTCACTTCACTTCAGCTGAAGCGGGCGGGAGTGGTGATGCTTTTCCGGCATTGCAACATTTCAGTCGGCTCTCGGTAGACCGAGCAAATCAGCTGTGCCCTGGACCCTCCATTCCAGTCCATCCAAGCCCCTTTCTCATCTCGAGAGCAATACAGTTGATTCTTTACCTGGTACAGCCCGCAGCGTTGCTATACCACAGTACTACTGTAGAGTAGACCCTTGAAGAGCCGCCTTGCCAGGGTTCACCACAGCACGTCAGGCCGCCGTAGCCTTCATGTCGTAACTACGGAATACCCGCTTCGTCGGCCGGTGGGCGGGCGCAACACACAAAATCGCAGACACATCTCAATCCTCCTTACCACCTTTTTTTTTATTCATGGGTTGATAAGCCATTATCCACCTACTGTGTAAGACTATCTCTGCGAGGGGCACGTCGATCGTCAGCAGTCCTGTTTCATGTCTCTACCCAGACGCAGCCGCTACCGAGGCCCTGCATGCTGTACCACAACATGGCCCGATATGTACGACACACACAGGCCGGCTGATTCAGGTGACAGTCTGTGAGCTTGACGGGGATTTTAAGCTTTGGGCCCAAGCCAGAATGCCACCAGCTGGACCACCCACCGGCCCGAGATCGAACAAAGGACCGCACACGACACGACACGATACGACACAAGCACGACAACCACCACAGCACGACGCCCTCGACTCGAGCCTCGGTGCCCGGCCTTGGCCTCGTCCTCACCAGCCATGGCCTCATTTCCCTGCCCGGGCCCTCGCCCCATATCTGACGAGTGCTGAGATGAATATGGACCCCTCTGCTATTATTCATGCCCGGGCAGCAGGGCTGTTTCATCCGAATCAACCTCACCATACCCTGCTTGCTGTTCCGGCCGCCCTGCCTGCTCGTACATCTGCTACATACATTGGATTGCCTGGCAACCTGGTCCGCCCGTAACCAAATCTCGCCGATCTCTCCGAAGGCAAACCACCCAAGGGGACGAGACCTGCACAGCGCAAGTCCAACCGCGGCTGGGTCATCCTGCTGCAAGAGGGCCAAGCCATCACAAACTTTCCGCAGTCCGGAGAACCCCCACGCAAGCATGCTTGGTCTTCGCCAGTGCTTGTACTGTACCTGCATCAGTGCTGCCGTATTGCAATTGAAATGATGTACTACTGCTAGACCAAGTAATGATGAGGCTGGCCGCTCCTCCCCGCAAGCTTGCCACGACACTTGCACCTGATATTCACCCGGTGCCTGTACGGAGTATCACCCACTCCGAGCATCCACCTACTGTGTAGGGAAAAAGTCTAGAAAAGACGAGAAATGGCCGGGGTAGGGGTGCGGGCTTCTCGAAGGACAAGGGCGGCGGACCTCCATCGTCATTGAAACCAGAAGTGGAGGAGCGAGAACGAACAGCTGGGCCGCCGCTTTGCCCTTCCTTTGTTTCCAATCTGTCACAGAACTCAATCAAGAACAGCTTACCGGCTCTATCCGCCCACGACACACACCCGCACACACCCGCACCCCCCCCCCTTTTATTCCTTTACCTCCCTCCGCTTCAGTAGAGCCCCCAACCACACAACGTGCGTTTCCCGATCCGTACATTTGCATGTGTATGAAATAAAATCCCAGTCAAATGTTTCGTGACCACTTCCCTGCCTCCCTCACATGCACACCATGCCGCAGCCTTGTCTTGTCACGGTTACTGGTACGGTAAGGTATCCTGCCATCCATATCCCTCACTGAAGGCGGCGGCTGCTGCTGCTGCGGTTATAACCATTTATCGCACACAAGTATTGTGTAATTTGAGCACCATGGAGCATGGTGCTCAGGCTCATGGAGGCCTCGTGAACGGCAGTATGGCAGGAATCCCAAACTCGAGGGTGCGCAGCTCGTACCGTGGCCTCGCATCGTTCCACTTGTGCAGCGTTCCCAGCTGCCGCATGGCAAGCTGCTGGTGATTCGGCGGTGGACCCCGACCGGAGGAAGAGGAGGCGTTCTCGCCGGAGCCAGAGCCATCGCCAGAGCCATCACCAGAGCCATCGCCAGAGCCATCACCAGAGCCATCGCCAGAGCCATCGCCGTCGCCGTTATCATCATCTCCTCCGCCCGGTTGCCCTTGTTGTTCGGGCTGCGGTGGCTGCGGTGGCCCGTCGTCAGGCTGACCGTCGCCCGGCTGACCGTCACCGTCACCCCCCGATCCGGGAGCCGGCGGCGAGTCCGACATTTCTACATCTCTACCGTGGCCGGAGCCATCACCGGAGCCGCTACCGCCGTCGTCCCCGTCGTCGGGGGGCGGCCCTCCGTCAGGCCCATCCCCTGCCTCAGCCGCATACCTCATGTGGTAGGAGAACGGCGTCCCCTGTGCCGGCCTGGTCCACGACACGTCCATGCGGTCAAAGTACCCGGCCGGGTTTGGCCCCGGGGTCAGGTATGCCTGAACCCGCGCCCGGGCCTGGGGCAGTAGGGTGTCGCGCACATCTTCCGGGCTGGGGAACGTCGTGTTTATCGCGTCCCCGAGGTCGCGGACCGACGTGGTGTCCATGTTCGGGAACTCAAAGAGCTGCAGCATCGCGATGAGCTCGTCAGAGTACGGCGGCGCCGTGGGCGCCTGGTTTACATCCTGCACCCGCACGCAGCCAGGCCTCATGTTGAGGTCCCACTGGTTATTATGCGTCATAAGCATTTCCCGTAGTATCTCCCCGACTGAAAATATGTCCTCCCAATCAAAGAGGTACCCCTCTTGGTCGTCGTCATCAGAGTTCGTCGGTTGGTATACGCACTGGGGTAAATTCGCGGGGTCGTCGCCTTCGATTCCTGAGTTCCCAAAGTCCCCGACTACAATCTCAGGGAACGCGTTGTTCACATTGCCTGCCTTCGGGATACGGCCGGGTCCTCTGGGTATATAGTTTATAAATACGTTATTCGGGTGCTGCGATCTTTGGTCAGCAACGCAAGTTTAACAACCATTCCACAGCTTCTGGAGACTTACTAGGTCACGGTGATATATACGGGCCCAGTTATCAGGCTGGACCACTGAGCCTTGGTCTGAATCACTCCCGTCATGACTCCCAGAGTCCACATCGTCCTGTGCAGGGAACCTGCCAAATTGCATTGCTACTATTGCCGAGAACAGTTGCTCCGCTACAAGCCTGTCATTGCAGCCATGTTAGATGATGAAGGCCAGATACACTGCGTTAATATGGGATTAGACATTACCAGATAAAGTGCTCTGGGATAGCAATCAGCCGCGCCAGGTACGCGTTAATTAACTCTTCCAGTGAACCGCCATTGCAGAACCTACAATACAGAAGATCAGCGTTCGTCCCGCCGAGGTGCTCATGGGCAGTTAGCTTACTCGAAGAAGAGCGAATAGACAGTAACAGAGTGTTCGTCGTCTGCAGGGTCCAACTCCTGCCAGAACCGCAGCTTGTTGAAAAAGGGCACATTCGGCAGGACTCCCTTTCGTTGAGCACCACGGCCAACATTGCCAGCGATGTCTATGCTGTTGTCGCCGATCCTGTGAGGGTACGTCGACGCTCTCAGCTCGAGCGGCGGTTGTGATACTCCTGCATCAGGATCCCACGGTCGTTCTAGGACCTTGTTGACAAATAGCTCGCCCGTCGATACGGACTGAACCACAATGATGCTCCGGGCTAGTGGTTTTTCCCGGCCAGGCATGAGTTTGGTCCAGTCTGGCATCGAGATACCTCTGACAAAGAGGAACCCGCCATCCACGCAGCGGTCGCCCTGTGGCACCTTGGCTTCCGCCATAACCCGGTCGTGTGCTTCGTCATCTCTTTCGAGTGGTAAGAAGACCCCTATTTGTCTGTAGATCCTCTTTGAACTCCGAGACACTGCCATAGTAATATTCGACGACAGCACTTGACAACCAAAGAAATCGGCAATGTATATAGTAAATTACAGCCTCGGGGTTTTGAAGTCCGTACGATTTCTGATTTGTGGGCAAGTCTTCTCATCACACTTGCCCATATCAACAGGACATTATTCGCGACGATCGAATCACCGAATGCTTTTGATGTTCTTAAACCTTTATTGTCCAATCGGCATGCCGCTATCGTGGGAAGCATCCATTGTTGTACCCGCGACATCCCTGGGTATACAATTGACGGATCCGGGGATACATCTTGCTTTGTTCGCGCTCTCACCGCACATTCTGGCTTCAATGGTTGAGGGTCTCATCATGGACCTAATCAATTAATATGTGAGATCAGGGCGAGTACAGAAACCTTGTAATATATTTTCCCGAGCCTGTGTTAGGCCGAAATGACCACGTGCAGATGTCTTTCCCGCGAGAGGGTATAAGGTCCTTTTGAGATTCTTAAGAGGGGAAACAATCGTTAGGCCTGGTACAGATAAGGCATCTTGAAAGTTTATGTCAACTCAAGACACATACAGAATCGCTTGAGTACTACATAGGTATATCATTTTTGTCGGGGCTGGGTATTGTCATCCGCCTGGTCAAGTCCAGACATTTAGGCGAGAAATGGGGAAAAAGAAGAAAAGAAAATTTTTTAGGAAACAGGAAAAAGGAAAAATAATATACGATCAACGGGGGCACTTTGCTCATTTTGTTGACATACCAAGCAAAGCAGCCCGAGACCAGTCGAGGACTGTCGTCAGAGGTGTCAGTGGCCTGCGCATCAACTCTGAATTCTGAGGCTCCAACGAGTTGGAGACCACCAACTGTGACGGAATGGGAGCTTATATACTGCTATGGCAATCAGTTGGTAGAACTGATTGTTAATGTCTTTTGGCGGAGCGGTACAATTCGTAGCAGTAATTGAGTCTACCGTCTCACCAACCCGGCAGGGCCAATTGAGACTAATCCAAACTGACCCATTGTCCCAGACACGTTCAAGAGTTGTATGTGCTGCAGGCAGGATTGACAAGTATCAGGTCAATATCCACATTAGGGGCGAGGGTGGAAAAGGCCGCTCAGGGTGTCACGTGGGACTCCGCGGCCTGGAATTCGGCACAGAATACAACCAAATCGTTGACTGCTGATAGGCTGAGGCATGACTCCCCCAGGTTCCCCTCTTTCTGCCTTCCCCGGAGCTGGGGCCGGTGTTCAGTCTCGCGTCGATCATCAAAGACTGTCGGCCCCGATCGGTGCTTCGCGGCTTCGCGTCAAATCCCATGCTTGCACACTGTGTATGTGTAAAGTCGTATCGTTTATATAAGTCGTAATTGGCGACATGCACAGTCCACCAGGATCCCGTAATGATCGCTACAGATACATCCAGTCTTTGCCATTGTGCCATTCTGGGAGGAGGTAACTCTACCATATGTTTTAGCTGTGCAGTCTACAGATCTTCAATGATCCTGGGGAAGTCCCACTATTCTCTACAATGTACTGTGTGGAACAAGCCTCTAGGGAGAATGCTTAATGGCCAACTTGGCCAATGATATTTTCTTAAACATGGATGACTTAGGGATCCCTGTGGGCTGTACCAAAAGTTGTGCTTGATTAATGATCATAAGGGGACACCCGCTATCACCGAATTGTGTACAAATGGATGAGATGGTGGGATTGCCGGAAGCTTGATTCCCGTTCATCAATAGGCAGGGCGATCTTGTTAACTCCGAAGCTTTACAATTTAATGCTACCTCAAAACTAATAACTACGTAGGAACTTCATTCCTGTATAAAAGAGCCCTCAGCCCACCTCCACGCTTTGATTCATGGAGCCGGCGCAACGCTTCATATCCATTGATCATCTGCAACATATATGAGTGTCGCAGAATGCTGATTCCGACCATCCTCACTTCTCCCGCACCCGCAATGGCTACCTTTGTAGCCATTGCGGTATTGTGTGCATTCGCCTATTCGTCATATCAACTTTTGTTCTCGCCTCTGTCAAAGGTACCCGGACCATTCTGGGCCAAGCTTGCCAGCATCCACCGACTCAATAGTGTTCTTGGAAATTCGTCCCATCTTGACCTTCTAGCTTATCACAAGAAATACGGAAAAGTAGTTCGAGTCGCGCCGAATTCGCTGTGAGCTTTTGACACATTTAAACCTTCGCCGACTGCAGGCTGACTTGGTGTTAACAGGAGCGTCACTGACCCCACGGCTTTCCGTGAGATCTACAGTATGAAGTCGCTGTCTCCGCCCGCCTCTTGAGATGATCGCTGACACACCGAAGAGGCAGGTAACAAGTTCATCAAGACCGAGTCCATGGATGTTCTGAAAGCTGGTCGCTCATTCGATCTCGCCGGTGAGAGGAACGAAAAGATCCACGGCGAACAACGCAAGCTGGTCGCGCGGGCCTACTCGTTGGAGTCTATGATCCAACTTGAGCCACGCGTTGATGCAACAGTCCAAGATCTGCTAAATAGATTCGATGAGCTCAAGGGCCAGACTATCGATCTCGCGCAGTGGTTCCAACTGTTCGCATTTGGTACGACCCAATAATATCTCGTTTTCAGTGGGGAGCCAGTCACTAACTCGCTCGGTAGACATAATTGGATCGATCAGTTTCTCTCGTCCCTACGGATATATCGAAGCCGGTGACGACAACGGAATGTTCGCCAGACTTAAAGCTACCTTCAAATCCATTGCATGGCTGACCCGTGCTCTTTGGGTTTTCCGATTGCACCTGAAGCTGAAATCACTCTTTGGCAACTGGTTCGCAGTTGCAGCTGGCAACCGGAACGGTTACTTCAACCAATTCGCGTGGCGGGAGATCAACGCGAGGAAAGACCGCGGCGGCGACGACCGGGATATCCTTGGGAAGCTTCTTACGGTGCAGAAAGGCAAGCCCCAGATGACTGACACGGACATCGCCTTCATGATGACTTCAAACGTCACTGCCGGGTCGGACACAACCTCGGTTGCGCTCAGCGCTGTCTTCCATTATCTATTGCGCAATCCGCATGCTTACGACAGCTTGATGGCCGAACTGGAAGACAAGAAGGCCAGAGGCGAGCTCAGCCCCATTGTTGCTGCTCGTGAGGCCGAGTCTTGTGCATACCTGCAGGCAGTAATCTATGAGGCCTTGCGCTTGCGCCCCTCCGTCGGCCTTACTCTGGATCGTGTTGTACCTGCGGGTGGAATGACAATTGACGGTCTTTATATTCCAGAAGGGGTAAGCATAGTGCTGTAGTTGGCTTCAAAACGGTCCGATTGTGCTGAAATTGTGGCAGACAGAGGTCGGAACCAGCGCCTGGGCCATTCATCGGGAACCCAGCATCTGGGGCTCTGATGCGGAGTCGTTCCGCCCTGAAAGATGGCTGGGCAAGGAAAGTGAGGGAATGAGTAAGTCTGTCATCCTCTTGAACTATACAACAAATGCTAAACACCATGCAGAACGGTACTTCTTTACTTTTGGCGGCGGCTCGCGAACATGTATTGGTCGCAGTAAGTGCTTCTTTTGTAATGTCCTTTGGTCTAATGTTTAGCTGACCGATGTGCATCGTGCCTCACAGATATCAGCTGGCTGGAGATTGAAAAGGTGAGAAATGAGAACAATGTTTTACTTGAATGATCTAACCCGCCATGTAATAGCTCGTGCCAACCCTACTGATGCGCTACAACTTTCGACTGGCACCTCATGCCACCTTAAACGATGACTGCGGGTAAGTTTACACTGGCAGATTACTGGCAGAGACTGAGTAAACATGACTAATTCTCTGAAGATTCCTTGTGTTTACGAGGGGACTCCATGCCTCCTGGACGCTCCGAGAGGCTGAATAGCGCCACAATGAATTGATAATATTCTGCTTGAGCAGAGCTGGATCGAATGCGAGCGTTTTCAAAATTAGCATCCGCTGTGTAGGGTACTCCAGCTGTGGATCAGTACGAGAAGCAACATATTCCAATTATAGGAGACTGGATGGGGTCCCGTATATTCCTGTATCTTTGGCTGTAGGTGTTTGGTTAAAGAGAAATGTGGACTATAATTATATGGAATTTGAACGACTCAAGGCTACTAGTCCGAACAAAGTTGTGGATCCCTATAGTCTAAAGCATAGAGCATCTCAATGGAGTCAATATCCTGGATACCAGGGGGTGTCTGTATAAAAAGAAGAAGAAGATTCTGAGCTATATTTGAAGACCCATAGTTTTGAAATAGCACTGCCGCGAGGTTCTGTCGGGGCTTTGAAACTGGCCCACCTACTAGGAACGCAGAGCTACAAGGTGAAAATGAAACCCCAGAAAGCCGAGACTCTTTTTAGCTTCTGGATTACCTTCTTGGACAATGTGAACGGCCTTCGCGATCAAAATTAAGGGCCGTGGAGCTGACTGATTTTGTGTAGAGGCCCAATACAACAAGACACCGACCTTCCAGTATGGTCAGAGGTTTCTACCCTAGGGCAATTGGCCTGCTGTGCCATGGAAATGGTCGAGAGCCGTCTTCTTTGCCATCCATTTCCAGGGTGACTGTCCTACAGGCCGTGTTTTCAGATAACTCGTCAACACCTGACCATAAATGAAGGTTGCAGCATCCATTAGGCTGGATTGCTCCCCTTCTTGAGCATATCGAAAACTTGAAAACGAGAGATAAAAAAATAAGAGACTCCCTCCCTGTCTTCTGCTGTAGCAAGAGGACTTGGCCAACTTGGCTGCTCAGGTGGACGAATTCAGTCTCTGGCCTAAAGCTACAATTTGTTTAATGTAAACCCATACATGTAATCTACTAGTTTCCTGTTCATGGAATAACTTTTGCCTGATCAACAAAACCCTTCTATCAGAGAAAAAGGCGCATCTTATGTCTATGAAGAATTTTCTGGTCGCGGCCAGAAATAGTGTTCGAGGTCCTGTTCATAATGTTCAAACCTGCAATAATGATCATGTAAGTCCTTCCCAGAACGATGTTGCATTCATGCTTATGTGGCGGTGTAAATGCCAGCTTGAAGGAGAGACAAAGTATTCTAATAAGACCTCTTGTCTTTGGCAACCGTCTCAGTGATACCGTACATGGAGTCGGTGACAAAGTGACAAGGAACATAGCTGCCGGGAGCTGCATTCTTTGTGGGGGATGTCCGTTAAAATATATGCATTCAAATGAAGCGAATGTACAATGATATATACAATAATGGCAGTAGTTGCAAGTGAAAAGAGCCTACTTCCAGCCCCGGAAATAATTAACCACCTGAGTAGCCTGGTGAGTGCACCCATGCAGTGAAACAGCCAGTATGGCCGCTGCAAGTGCACAAGAAAGCCCGCAATGGCCTCAGTCCGGAGCCAAGATATAAGTGACACCGACGTGCTTGGCCATGGTCATACTTACATCGTCAGCGCCAGACGGCATCGTCTGGCCAACGTGAGACCTACCAACAGCACCACCACCAGCACCGCCCCTGATCGCAGGAACAAACAGGTATATCAGCACCAACAAAACCCCATCATCATCCTCGAAACGAGAGTCCTAACAGACATGATCAAAAAGACCGTGACGAGCCACACGACAAGATCGACCGCCGGCTTCGCGCTCGCGTAGATTGCGGCATAGAAGGAGGAGAAGCGCTCGAGGCGGCCCAGGGCGGAGGCGGCCGTGTCCGTCACCCACCGGCACGGGACGGACGAGGTCAGAGTTCTGCTGGTGAGAGACGAGTATGAGTACGGCAACTCTGCACGGGATTTATTCCTTCCCCCGGAACTTCTGCGGAGAAGGAGGGAGAGGGGGTTGGTGTCCTTGATAGAAAATCGGGTATTGCTTACCTTCGGGACCAAGGCCAGTGTCCAGGTCCACGCCCTCCGAGACGTCATCGTTGCTGCTGCCGCTGCCGCTGTGCGTCGTGAGCCCCGCGCTCACCGGCGCGGACGCCGTGGCCGAAAGCCCACCGACGGTGACGGTGAGCAGCTTCGGGTTGGAGTCGAACAGGCTGCCGCTCTGGTCGGCGCCGTCGCTGGGCCCCACGTCGTCGTAGGGGAAGGCGTAGCCCTTGCGGTCCGAGTTGGCCGCGTGGACGATGCGCGCGTAGTGGTTGGTGACGGGGTCGGCGTAGTAGGTGGACACGTCCTCGCCGTCGGGCTGCGCCGTGTTGACCAGCAGCGTGGAGCGGTTGAAGGCGGCGGCGAGGCGCGCGGCGATGTTGGCCATCTCGGATGTGGACACGGCGAAGGCCCCCGTGGAGCACGAGAAGATGTCGGCCGCCGAGGGCTGGGGGAAGGACCCTGCGTCTCCGAAGGCCAATTTTGACGAGGAGTCTACCTTGCCCGAGACCACGCCGTAGCTGGCCTGGGTGTCCACATTGAGAGAGGCTGTGGCGTATTTGGCCCAGACCTTATCGACGTAGGGCTGAAAGTACCCGTTGAACAGGGAGTTGTTCAGAACGATGCCGGCGTTGGGGCTAACAGCACGGAGGTTCGCCCCTGTGCTGTCCTTAATGATGAGGTTTTTCCAGCCGGCGCCGTCCACGGCACTCTGTGCAGTGAGGGCAGAGCAGACGGTGGCGAGACCGTTGGACGGGGTCCCTTGGACCTTGGTCACGAGGCCTGAGGTGTTCTCGAGCTGAAGGGCAATGGGGAGGGAGACGAAGTCCACGTAGGTGATATTCACAAATAGCTGGAAGCTATTGTACGTGAACTCGCAGAAGTCCCAATGAATATTATAATTTGGATCAGAAACACTATGATGGGCACATTAGTCCTTCTACGGATCCTGAAGTATTGCATTCTAGAATAATACAAAACATGAAAGTCGGGGGTCCGTTGCAAGAAAAGTGATACTTACTTCGTCACCGATGGTTCGACCAAGGCCGGGCCTGGGTTCAGCAGGAAGGTCAGGGTCGCGTCCTGGGAGAACCAGATGCGGCCCCCAGCAGTCTGCGGTATGACTATATTTGTCGTAGACCCCGGCGCTCCCAGCCTGATAGCAGTGTTCACCGAAAGTGACTTGCCTGTACTTTCAGGTGAACTTGGGTAGTAAGCTGTAGATCCGTCGCTGAGAATCTCGTCAAATCCATGTTCCAATCATCACAGAGACTCCGACGTGAAGACTGAAGCCATGTGCTCACCTCTCCAACATGAAGACAGCGTTGTTGTTCTGCAAAGCGAGCCCGGAAATGTAGGCGTAAACGTTAGAAGAGCCAGTGGTGTTGACGAGAGCAAAGTTCATAGTCGGATTAGTTTGAGCGGACAAGGACTGCTTCTTGTTTGAGGACGACGTCGCTGGAGCGCGAAGGACGCTGGTGTCCTTCTGGGCTTGGAGGACTTCCTCAAGACTCGACATCTTGAAGATACGGATCCTGGTTGAGCTTTGTGTTGAGTATTGTTGGACTTCCAAAGACTCTGGTATAGAAAAAGGTAACGGGGATAAAGAGCAATGTGTTGCAGGGCACGATATCTGACGGTAAGGACCGGAGAAGAAGTATATGTATTTGAACAGTCTTCCTAGTACTGGCCAAAACAGTGACAAGAAGGAATTAGGATAGAATATTGATGGTGCTGAGAGCTCCCGCTCACAAAGCTGACCTGGGCATGTGGTTCTCGAGTCGTCAAGAGACATATCGCCTGACCTCAGTTGGGGGTAGCCAGTCGGGCTATATATCCTGCCGACAAACCGGGCACACACCTCTGCCAACTATTTACCTAAACTTACGGCATCAGGCTGAGTTACTACCCACACGACGTTCCAAGGACAGCAATGTGACAGCAAGGATCGAGTCAAGGCCGGAAGTGCGGCTCAGATGGGCGAGAACCCATAGCTCCCATCCTGGTCGGCCTTCGTCCTGGAGACGTTGCCTCGAGATCGCATGTGGACAAACCATGAACCCAGGCTGACACTCCCCGTCGGGATCGACATGTACGTGGTCCGCGAAGCGGGCCCTTGGTTCAAGACGTGTAGCGCCTTCTACAAGTCGAGGCTCATGATGGTAGTCGGGCATGAAAGTCGATGTGGGAAGTGAAACAGTAAGTGAAAGAGAACGGAAATGACGGGTGGCATCAAGTAGTGAACATCTGGCCAACAGTAAACGCCATGCCGGGGGTCGACTTTCCTTAGCGACGGGTAGCGTACCGAGCCTTGATGTGTCAAATATTGGGCGCGAACCCCCAGGGCGATGCTCCCATGGCATATGCATGATCCACAACGCTTCTAGATCAGCCTCAGAAACCACAGGCTGGAAACCCACCCCAGAAAGTCTTGAACATGGCCCGGCTTGGCATCGTGGCATCGTAGCATTACTGACCCGACAAACTGTCGCCGTTATAGTTCTTTGTTGGATTGATGCTCGCCGGAGAGGTCACGCACTTTCTAACGTCGGGCGATGGTGACGTACGTAGCTCTCGAGACCGGGAAGCGACGTGTTGCGTGGTCCAAGATTGGCGTTGTAGGAGAGGCTGTCTCATAAGGGTAGGGACGGAAAGCCCTCCACCGTTACATTCAGCTAACCTCATCTGAAGCGGCGCAAGTCAGGCCCACGGCCGCGTGGCCACGACGACGAAGGGTGGGTTGATGGGATGGCCCAACCCGTGTCTCGATGAGACGGTGCGGAGTACTAACATCTGGCAGGGCAGACAGCGCCTGGAGGCTCGGTTGTCTCTACCCATTGTCAGTCATCCTCTGGTACCACGCTGCCCACCAGAGGCCAGACACAGGTGTCGTCGTCCTCCAATCCAGAAGCCATGTCGTTGGCCTTGATGGTCGACCTCCCCTATCCACACCAAAACGGGCCCTCCCCGCATCGTCTTCATTCGCCTGCTCGACCAAATCGGGCCGTGGCACTGGACTAAGGTCGATGGTGCGTGCGGCATGGCGTCCACGTCGTCTGGCCTGCTTTGATTCCCTGGAAGAGTGAGACGTCGAAGCTCAGTGGCCCGCGGAACGAAATGATGTCGACGGCCGGCCGGCCCAGGTGGCCAATGAGCTCCTCCACCTCCGGTCAGCTCCAAAAGGAGGTCGCCAGGATCTGCGATCACAAGCTTTGGCATCCCTGCTGCTCACTCGCGCCGTCCCTCACCACTTTACACGTCCATTCTAGATGCCTCGTGCATTCGCGACTCGTGGGAAAGAACCGAGCAGAAGCAAAGGGGATTGAAGCCACCGGGGGGGTCCGATTCCCAGGACTCTGTACAACGTCTTGTGGCTTCAGAACACCATGCTGACCTAGTAGCCACGGTAAGACAATATTGTAGGGCAGCAAAGCTAGGAGAGGATAAATGAGCAAAGCAAGTACATGGCTTCAGAGGTGAGGGCAGTCATTTCCTGCCGCGTCTCTTTGCACGTGATATCTCTTGGCCCCATACGTTTCTTGGGAGTTGTATTCATCTATCCGGCTTTTGCGACACATCACGTTGACAAATAGGTACTCGCTTCCAGGAAGCATGAAGAAAATCGGACCTGTCATCAACGGTTATCATTCAGCGTTGCTGGCCCTCTGAAAGCGGACAGGACATGTTGGCGCTGTCGAGAGCATCTGTAGACTCGTGCTCAGCAACCGGCTCACACACTACTTCGTCTGGCATTCCAAGACCCTGTCTAATGATGAGTTCATGGTATTGAGGGCATAAGTGGCCTCGGCTCTAACTGGACTGCCCTATCTGGCTGTCCAGTTCTGATTCCTACTGTTCTTCTTGTTCCGCACAAGGCCTTTCTGACCAAAAGAAACCATGCTTGAACCAAATAGAAACCTTTCAAGTCTGGAAGGCACTCTCAACCGCGGTCATGTCGATATGTCACTTTTCCTGCCAGAATGACAAGCGCCTTGAATCATCAGAGGCAGACCATCCAACCAGCCACCACTAGAGGGAGGCCAACCCACATCCACACGAGTCCCCGCAAGCCCGCCAGACCAACACCCACATCCTCATCCCCACCACTCACGCCATTATCATCAGCCACCGTCTGATTGCCAGTCATATTCTTCTGCCCGGAGAAGAAGAACCCAGCCGCGCTATTATCCCCCGCCGTGACACCCGGGATGGCGCAGACGGCCCCCTCAGCCGCCGGGTCCACGCACCGCGCCGCAGCATCGCCACGCCGCTTCCCATCGGTGCTGTTAAAGTACGCCTTGACGTAACGGACCTCCATGGCCGCGTCCCTGGCCGGCGGGCCCCCGGACCACAGCGGGTTGCCGTTGCTCCACTGGTTCAGCGCGAGGTGCCCCGGCGACGAGGGGCTCGGGACAGAGCCCGGGTCGTCCAGGACCGCCAGCACGGCGCCGTCGGCGTAGAAGGCGACGCGGCCGGGCACGAAGTCGAAGCGGTATTCGTGGAAGTCTGTACGTGGGTCGAAGGGGAGGTAGGCTACTGCGTGGCCTGGGGTGCCAGAGGCGTCGAAGCCCGCCGCCGCCGCAGCCTGAGATTGGAGAACGAGGTGAACGGGGTAGCTTGAGTTTTCTGTGTGGAAGTCTTTGGAGAGGAACTCCATGTCGATCTCTTGGGTGTCGTTGAAGTACTTGAAGATACCTGTTAGCATTGGACACTCGAGTTCAGACTGTTGCTGGGTCGGGCAGCACTGGCGGTTTTGATCAACCGCATGTGACCACTGGTCCTGATCTTTCATCATGGTGCAAGGGACACAACTCCTGTCTCTCGTGTGTAAAGCCTTCATCCACCCCGTGGTCACACTACCCGCCCTGCCAGTGTCCCAGTCACACAAGCAGGAGACAGCCAGGAGACAACACCAAACAAGCAACTTACCCAAAAGAAGGCCGAGACCTAAGGGAAACACCCGTCAGCAACCGAACAAATCTCAATTAATATACCAGCAGGGGCATCAACATACCGTCCCGGCCACATCAGTAAGCCTCAAACTGCTCCTGAACGAGCCACACGCCACGTCCGCCCGCGCCGAATCGATTTCGCCCCCGCTGAGCATACCCTCAACAACAGCGCTCCTGACGAAGATCTGCAAGCCAGCACCCTCCCCCATCCCAACGTTGTCCACAGCAACCATCTTGCCATATGTGCCGCGCGCCTGGGCCGCGGTGGTGTTGAACTCCTGCCGCACCCAGTCCGTGTCCTTGGAGATGTCGCTTATGTTGGGGAAATTGGCTTCTATGAGGTCGGTGAAGACGAACGTCTCCTGCTGCTGCTGCTGCTGCTGCTGCTGCTGGGTGTCGGTGGAGTTGCTGACCGTGGCTGAGTAGCCGCACTCACAGTCGGCGAAAACATGCTGAATGAACAGAACCACGTTTATGAGCATCAGGAGGGTTCTACCCATCCTAGTAGTGACGATGTTTTGAATTGAGGACCACATGGTGTCCGTTTTCGTTGTTTTGGAAAAATGAAGAATTTGGTGTCTGTCTTCACTTGCGTTCAAGACGTCGTGATGTCTCAGGGCCAACGACTCCAATAACGATCGTCCGTGTTGTGAGCCAGTTAGCGCCAAAGTCTGGCCCGACTCACATCGAGGTGCCTCGTCACGGTTGTCCAGATCCGTGAATGCTCCTGTGACAGTTGGGCAGTCACCCAAGTAGGCAACTCACAAGACGGCTGTCAGGTGCGGCAAGGTAAGCTCCTGCTGCCCATTGCCAGTGAATGTCAACACACAGTGGACGGGGGTTGTTTTGTCCGATGTGAGCCCCGCAAGCTGCAAGGGCATTGTCACTCGATACGCGTTGGCCGCGTCAAGGAGAGGTAAAGAAAAAGGAAAAAAGACCAGGGATTGACGGGTGGCTGCAAGAACCCGTCGGGAGTTCTCTAATCTATATCGAGTTACACACGTGTCACCTTACTGGCGACCTCGAAAGAGAAGAACAGGAGAGCAATCGACATGCAGTTGCCTTCTCCCCTCCATGTGTGGCTGTAGGCCTCGATAGGATATATAATCAAGCGGGAGCGACACTGTGTTTGTGCTTGAAGTCTGTGTAACGGAACGCAAGCACTGGCCGGGAACACGTTGGTGGATATATCTTTGTTGACCACTTGCAAGTGATTCCGCCACTACTCGCAACACCAGCCTTGGACATCATCACTGGTACCCTAAGGGAGGAACAATTTGTAGAAATATCATATTCAGGGAAGAGAAGCGATATTCTTTGAGCGCTACACTGAGCTGCCTGCCTTTGTACAATTCAACTCAAATGACTGCTGAGAAATCCTTCATTAAAGCAAACGCATCACAGATCTCAGCCTTGTATTGACTTCGCTGGCCAACGACTCTCATCCAGCCCAATCTCCCCCTCCTTGTCCATCATCAAAGCTTCCATGTCCATTTCTAGTACACCATGAGAGGAAAATGTAAAAGCATCGCAAGTAAAAATAACAGAAGCAAGCCATGGGTTGAACAAGGTATCAGGCGCAAGGAAATAAAAAAAGGAAACAGAAACAAAAGCATCAGAAGACATGAAGGAAAAGCAGACGACAGGATTAAAGTGGCTGCTAGGGGTGACGTAGCTAAAAAAGACAAGGAGAAAAAGAGTTCCCCCGATTGGGACCAGCCAACGATCCGTGTGCGCAGCAGCGTATTACCCCGGGTAGGTTTCGTGTGTGAGGCCGGCAGCTCTTGAGGCCCCTCCCCTTTCCCACCGATTTGAAAAGGGACCAGGACCAAACGCGCAACCGGGCTTTTGCCAAAACCTGCCCCCCTCCCTGATTATGCCAGAGTCCATTCTTGAGACGCAAACGCAATTGCAAAGAACATGACCGGGAAATTCAGAGAAGGAAACCTTGACCCCACGCCAGAACCAGACCATGAAAGCAGAAAAACCAAAGAGACGCAAGAGGTATATGCCGAAGGAGAAGCCCTCAAATGAAACAGGGAAAGTCGAACATCATTATTCATCGCCGGAATTAGTACACGCTGTCTTCGTCTCCGCCCTGAGACATTGAGGGAGTCGAAACATTGTCTGACATTTCAACGTCGTCGACGTAGCCGATCAGCGCCTGAGCGTGGAAGCGGAAGGATTCACCCATCAGCCGGGTAATTCTGGTTGACAGTTAGCGCAATTCAGGCAGCTCGGCTTCGGGACTGTACTTACCCCCAAACAACCACCTCGTCAAGCATGGAGCCCCACAGGCGAGCCACGATCGTGCCGAGTTGCGAAATGTACGGCTGGTCGAGGTCCTTCTCGAACAGCTTGCGGATTTTGTTGTACATGGCCATCTCCTCCTCGCTTGCCGGCTCGTCGTCGTGTTCCAGACGGTAGAGCCAGAGGCTGAGGATGATCATGAGGTCCATTCCGCAGAGAGGGTGCTCGATGCTCCAGTTGGTAGGCGAGGTGCGCGCAACCCAGCGCACACCCTGGACCACCGCCGTCTCAATGCAGTTGTAGCACTCTTGGATGACCTTGATCATCTCCGAAGAGCGCTTGACACGGTCCCGCGCCCCTGACATCGCCGCATGCACTTCGTACGGGTCATGGTAACGAAGAGCTTCCTGGACGGTCTTGAGGTCGACTTCAAGTCGAGCTCGGGCATTGCGGAACATGGCCGTTGCATTGAAGATAAGGGGGTGGCCCTTGTGGGGAGAGATGACTGGCACGGTAGCAGTCTCGGGCTCGCAGAGGTCGACGGATTTCTCCCAAGTCTCCAGAGCGAGCCTGAGTTTGTACTCGGTGACAACATCTTGCAGCGCTTCAGGGCTGCGCTTATGGTACCACACTTCAAGGAAGAGAGCGTTGATCATCACACGAGTCGCAAACGCGCTGTACTTGATCGTCTCGCCCTGGAACAGCTTGTCGTGGGCCTCCATGAACGTCACCCCGGTGGAAGCAGCGAGGTGTTCCTCCCAGGCCAGCTCATCGGCCACCTGCAGGTTCCAGAGAGCCTCGGTGGAGGGCAGCAGTAGGTCCTCGAACTCGTTGAAGCTGATGGCAGGCGTGTGGTTGTAAGAGAGAGTAAGGAGGCCAAAGAAGATGTACACCGCGTAGTAGGTGCGACGGCACTCCTCATCCTCTACCCACTCGGCCCGGGTCGGTGACCGATTCTCACGCGCTTCCTGCCTAAGCTTCAGCTCGTAGCGATTGCCAGCAACCATGTTTGCCAAAAGACTCTTGATTGAACAAGCCCACTCGAGCCCCTTAGGATCACCGCTCCAAGTGGCGAAAATCATGTTCAACAGAGAACTTTGCATGGCCCACAGAGGGCATTTGCGAGAGCTGAAGTTTTCCTTGTTCTGCAGGAACTCGTTGATGAGGACCTTGCTGCCGACGTGCATCATGAAGGCCTGCTCCTGGTCAAAGGCGTAGAGAGCACCGATGGAGAGGACGGACAGGAGGAGCGGCGAGGAAACAGTGGTGGGATCAAAAGACGCCGGATGCAGGAAAGGCAGGTGATGATGGAACATGCCGAAGTAGGTTGACAGGTAACGGTTCAGACGCTCGAGGTTGGGCATCTTGAAGCCGTCCGGGATCGCGCGTTCGGTATCGCTGCCGTGAACATTGTCCAGAATCATGTTGCGCTCCAAATCGCTGATCACCTGAGGAGGCTTGAAGCCAGCCGAAGTCAGGTGGGCCTCTGCGTGGTTCTGAGCGGCGTGCGAAGGATAGGGCGACTGAGAAGTTGGCGTGCCAGTAGCAGACGTCTGGACGGAATCGCCGAGCGACTGCGACGAGATGGACTCGGGACCGTTGTCTTGTCGAGCAGACGTAGCGGGTTGGATCGTGCTGGAGCTGGCGAAGGACGGCTGTGAAGCAAAGGAGCCGGAACCAGAGGACAGCGAGTTGTTCTTGGGCTCACCGTGGACGAACGAGTCCCACTGAGGCAGGCCGATGGTGCCATTCGGATAGGTCACAGTCGGAGGGTCCATCAAGGAGTTGCCGCTCTGCGCAAAGGGCACAGAGGGGCTCGTCTCGAAGGGGCTGCCATTGGATTGCATCACAGCAGTGGCCTTGTGATGGAGGTCAGCAACGAGCATTGCCGCGGTTTCGACATCGAATATGCCCTCGCCGCTGGCCTCGAGCTGTTCCAACGAGGGACCGTCCAGGGCCAGTGAAGGTTTCGAAGGACCCGCGACAGCTGCCTTGGGCTTGGGGCCACCACGGCGCTTGCCATCGCTGTGAAGCGGAACGCCACCGTCCTTAGCGTGAACAGTCCTGTCGTGTCGCAGCAGTAGATCGCGTCGGACGAACGTGCTTCGACACTTCATGCACTTGAATGGTCGCTCTTTGGTGTCTGTGTTTGGGAAGAGTCAGCTCATGACCTTGTTTGCAGAGTCAAGGGGAAAATTGTGTCGCGTTTGTGTAACGCTGACTCGAACTTTTCTCTTCGAGTCCATGGTCGAGGAGTGTCTCAACACACGAGAGGTGTGTTCTTCAGGGCGCGTAGTTGGGGTGGGGAGTAGACATACGTGATCGCTCATGTCTGCTTCTGTGCTCGCTTCTGCTAAAGGCTCGGTTGCAGAACTGGCACTTGTACTTCTTCTCTGGTGCGAGTGAGGTTTTTCGCGAGGCCGAGGCTGGGGACTCAGCGGCGGGCGCAGGCACGGCGGCGACGCTTGCACCTGGCATCGTGGAAGATGGTCTGTCGCGTGGGGTGCGTGTCGGGCAGTCTTTGCGAAGCGAGAACTGACGAGCTCTAGCAACGGCAACGAGGCGGGACGACGACGGCGTAGTGGTGGGCGTTGACAGCGACGGGTTGGCAACGATGGCGGGCACTCGGGAAAAACGGATTGGCAGCCTCCTAGAACGATAGTTGAAATCGCTCGAACTCCTTGCTCGCTCGCACGCGCTCCCGTGGGGTTTAAAGTGTGTCGACTTGACTGTGAGGGGCGATGCAGTTCATTGGGGTCGATGTGCAGGTCATGGAATAGACCAGGTGGTGCTGGGGATAAGATGGCTGCAAAGGCCAAATAGGTTCTGGAGGGGCTGAGGAATGGTCCTGCCTGGATGCAGGATGTGCCGTGACGGGCTGGGGCGGGTGAAGCGTCGCTGGTGGTGAATGGTGATGCGGGAGTGAATGGGAGTGGGAGGAGAGAGAGGGGTGAAATTCGACGAGGGAGATCGCAGAGAAAAAAGGAGGGCGGTTTGGCAGCCCTTGCTGGGGAGGGGAGCCCGCCCAGCCCAGCACCCAGCCCAGCACCCAGCAGGACAGTGTGGCACCCTCCAAGCGGGCTAGTGCAGGATGGTAGAGATTAGGCGGGGTTGGTACGGGCGGGAGACCTGCCTTCCCGTGGGAGGCGTGCAGGGTCAGGGGGTAGCGCCCAGGTAGCCAGAGTTCACAATCCCACCTGCAAGAAGAGAAGTGGGGTCTTGCGAGCTCCAGATGGGCAGATAGATGTCAAGGGCAGAGGGGTCGCAGTGCTCCTAAAACCACGAGGGGGAGGGGGGTCTGCCCAAGGGTGAGAGCGAGAGAGGTACATGACAAGAGTACCGCCGTGCCACCTCTTTTGCTCTGCCCTGGTTGCACGAACCGATTCCTACCCACTGAAGGTCTACCTACCCACCTACCGTACAGTACAGTACAACAGTACGTTCTGCATGCATCTTGCATCTTCGACGTGTGATCTCCCCGCTCTCTCCCTCTCCCTCGCCATCATCGGAGCGAGGCATCACGTCGCAAATGTTCTACAGCAGCGAGGTATGAAGAGAAACATATGGATGTTCGGCACTGTCTCGAAAACAAGACACCCATCGCGTCGTGGCAGGTTCTCGATGAGAACAAAGAATGGACTAACGTCGACAGACTAGCAGCAGACACGGAGACGCCCGCCCAGCCCCCTCCCGGCGAGTAGGCTATACATGTCTTGGTATGTAAGTACCTTGGCCTAGTGTTTTTTGCGCGTCGCCCTCCTCTCAGGTGAGCATCGAACACGAGGACGAGGACAAGCCGGACAGGACAGGACCACAACACAGTGCCAATGTGGACACCGTTTGCTCATCAGCCCAGTCTGGGTCCAGCCAGTCCAGGCCAGGCCAAGCAGCAACCCCTCCATCTTCTCCGCGCCCTCCCTTTTGTCGTGTCGTGCCGGGCTCCAGTCCAGCAGCGAGCGTGTTGGCGAGCTCCCCTCGGTGCCGCTGTTGTGTCCGATCCTGCCTGCCTCTACTCATGCTTCTTCTTGCTTGCATTGCGATTAGTGGGGGGACCGGCCGTTTGCTGGGAAGTGCACCCCAACCTGCCAACCTCGCCTGCCTTTGCATCTGATCGTGGACGACTCCGCTCGAGTCACTCACTGCCCGCTCGCTGCAATTCTCATTCATCATCATCACCGTTGTCGGCTTTGAGCATTCGGGCTGTTTACTGTAAACACATCCATCCCTCCTTCCGGCTGGCTGGCGACCAGCCTCAGGAGTGGATTCTACTTGCAGGACTGCCGGGCTGCATCTGCATTGCTGATTGCTTGCTCGACCAGGCTAGCACCATGTCAAGCCAGCGCTCATCGAGTTTTGACCCTGACCCACGGGTTTGAACTGTGATCGCGTTATGACGCCGGTCAGAAGCAGGAGATCCAGGTGGACGAGCAAGGAGAACGAGCCACGTTGCGATGGGATGTCACCATCACAGGAGCTGGCCCCAGCACCCGCCGCCAACTTGGTCGTCTCCCTCTCCCTGCACCGGCATCCGAGACGCGACGCTACGCTGCTTGGTACAGAGCACTGAGCACTCACAGCCTACTGTGTGGGTGCCCAGGTCCTGCTTATTGCTGACCAACATCAGCCACAGCGGTGCTGATGAGGTAGGTGTGCACTCGGACCAGAGCTTCGGCTTCTTGTCAGCCACGGCTTGGTGAAGCCTCTTCTGGTCCCCCTCGATGGTTTCCGGAAATAGCGTCCTTGTGTGGGGGTGATAGCTCGACAGCTAGCTTTACTAGCAAGCGAGGAACATCGCTGGCCGACCTGCATGCTTGACTGCAGATGAAGTCAATCGCTACTGCAGCTCCAAAGTGAGGCTGGGACCGCACTGCATGTCGACCTGCCTGGCCCAGTCATCAACCAGCCATTGCCATGTACCCCACGCAATACTGAGGCTACTCCAACTCAACCTTCTTCAACCTCATGTCTCCTGTCTCCTATCTCAGGCTAAGTCTCCGTTCCGCGCCCACCGGATTACGTGGGCTTTGGTTGAGCAACAGGCCCCGAACCTGGAACGAGGAACGGCTCTCTCTCCTTCGCGGTTCCGTGGCTGCTTGAGGCTAACCGCAACCAAAAAAAAACAAGGTGCGTCCCACATACCAGTGTGGTGAACGTTCTGCACGGTAACGATTGCTGCGGGGCCTGGAGATCAAGCACCTGATGGGTGAGCACGAGTCCGGAGTGAGGGGTTCTAAGTTCCCGCAACCTGGAAGCTGCACCTGGCCGTTGGACCGATCGGAGCTCATTAGACTGCCATTAGCTGGTGGCATTCCCGCTCAGCCCATCTGACGGGCTGCCTGGCGGGGGAGGGGAGACTTGAATCAAGAGCTCGCCGAGCTAATAACGGCCGCTCCTCCGCTTGAAGCTTGCTCTCTGGGGACCGGAAGCCTTGTGGGGTCCAGCGTGCCGCATCACGAAATAAACCCGGATCGCTCGCTTATGACCGATTGTGACGGTCAGTCGTCAGTCAGCGCGGGACACAGCGAGGTTAAATGAATCCAACGTCATGAAAAAGTCTCTGCTCCTTGTTGTTTGCATCAAGTCCCGGGCATCCAGGCGGGCTAGTAACGCCCGTTAATTCAGGAATCACCTCCCTGACACCGTTCTCTCTCAACCCTGGCAATATTGGTCGACCTATCGTTTATTGCAAATCACTTGCAGCTCCGGGCACCGTGTTCTCCACGAGGCGGCGAGGGGCCGCCTGGCGTCCAGCCGCGTGTAGTAAACCCAGAGAGACAATGCGCACGCATCAAGCTTTCCAATAGACCCAGTGCTGCGGGCGGGCGTGTTTCTCTTCATGGAAGACGTCGCCCAGCATCCACACATTGGTTTTGCTCGACGTCGTCCTGCGGACTACTGTGTAAGGATCACGCACAGCTCGACAGGGCTAGGCACCCCGTGAAATTGCGTGTCTCGGGAGGCCCGCCAAATTACAGGCAGTCTTGCCCCATCAGATCCGGTTCTGGCACGGCTGTCAGACCCGACAAGTGGGTCCCTCCACCATTCTTGTGTTGGTGGAGACAGCCCGACGCGGCAGCTGCTCGCGCTTGCGAGGTATTGTGGGAATTTTCGGTGCGCATGAACTGCCTGGCGGGGTTGCAAAGGCGGTGATGATTCACCTTCGCCTTACGCCTCTGGACTCTTGGTCGTCTATTTGACCGAGGAGCTGGGAAACAACTCGAGCCTGCTTGCTCATTGCCATCGCGCGAAACCATCAATCTCTCGAAAGCTTTGCAACACTGTCAACACCTCGCAGGAGAATGCCGGCTGAACAGGCCAGAATTGGCGGGCCATCGGCCGCTATTGCTACGCCCTGCGAACAACAAATGACAACTTGATCGTCAGCCAACAATACCTCTCTGCAAACAGAGATTTTCTCACCAATTCTCGCACAGACGAGCCCTTACCTCGTTTGATAATCTCTCCCAGTCCGCTCAAGCTTCGGGCGTCAAACGAGTAGACACCCACCGTTCTGGAGGGATGGTAGGTCTTGGTGCTCTCATTCTCGAACTGCTGTTTGAACTTTTGCCATCCCAGACAGCACTACCGGGCTGCCGGGCTGACGGGCAGCCCCCTTTTCCCACTCTAGCTCTCTTGTTTCAGCGATGCTACGGGAAGACTACAGCGCAAACACAGGCCGTACTTGCTCCAACTGGGCCTTGGCTTCTTCACCTGCAAACCCCGAGCTCGAACCTGTCCTCCCAGGTGGGTGAGGGAACTTACGACGATAATGGCGGTCTGCTTATCAGCGTGTCAGGTGCTCACCGATGCGCGTCGACGGCCGCGGATTGTGCAGCTGCACCGCGTCGAACGGTGGGGCCACTATATCGAGAAAATCCGTACAGTGCATTGTTGTTCCCCAGGGAAAAGCCAACCCCACCAGAGCAGGGACCAGCTCGCCCACGGAAGACTTTCCAAGGCCTTCCGCCTGGACTTACCCACGCTTCCGGACCGTTCCCCGAGCAATTGACACATGGCCGCCAGAAACGACACCCTTGCTCGTTCAATTTCATCCTGCAGCACCCAATTCCATGCAAGTGGTGTGTGGGTTCTCAACCCTGTCCCATGGATCACGACGGCCAACGAACAAACGAGGAAAGTTCGGTTGCCAAACAACAAGACCGTTGACCGTCTTTTGCCCTTGAGATGGGAAAGGAAGACAATACCACCCATCGACTGGACGTAGTCTTTCCAACGCTACACCGTTTGTTCTATACACCTGGCCTAGACTGTCGAGCTGGCCGGGTGTCGATAGTTGCCTCTCTCAGCCCGGATGACGCCTTCCACCACTGCGCCTGCAGCTCAGCTCCCCTGACGATCAGCAAAATCCCCCGCGGCGTCGCATTCTCATTTCAGCCTCGTTCCTTGGCCTAGCTCGAAGATCTGGACTTGGTTGGCCGTGCCAACACGAACTATCCGTGATGACGTCCCAAACGGTTCGCACCGAGCACAGTCTCAGTCCTGATCGGTGGCCTCGGATCGTCGCCAGAGGCGATTTGGGAGATGACCAACGCAGGCACGAGCCTGGAACACGGAATCGGGGGGCCCAGGCCTCCCGGCCCCGGGCGCCGCGCACGACTCGACTGCTACGAAATAAATATTTGGCACGGGTGTGGCTGCGGTTCTCCGTGTTAATCATGCTCTTTAACAAGGATCATGATGGTTCCCCCTGATTCCAGAATGGCTGTTCCAGTTAAGTGGCGATGTGAGCCAACTGAATTTGTTAATCTATTCTGGTCCGATTTTTTTGGTGTTGCTTTTTATTCCTCCGTCCTGACATGGACATTACTCTACCACTGCTTTTCGGCTATCAAGGTACTGTCGTGTTCTGACTCAAATTATCCATACCCTGGAGGAAGCCCTCCCTGCATCACAGGATGCATATTTTCGTTGTGTCAAGGTGAAATACTCGGCAAGTTGCGAGACTTTACGGACTGTGTTGGCGAGAACTCAGAATGGCAATGTAATCAGGATTACACTGCGGACAGGCTGGAAATGTCATCTCAGCGGCACTGCGTTTGTGACTCTATGTGTCCATCTCTCCCTGTCGTCCTATTCTGACGACTGTGGCTTATGGAACTTGAGTATTTCTACAGTGAATATGCGCCGTCGTCATCATTCACGGCAGACACAGAAATCCCTAAACGGCCGCTCATCTAGAAACTCGTGCCGGGGCTGCTAATCATATGTTCACAACTAGGACGGAGTTACGGCGCTCTGGGCGTGAACCACTACGGCAGCGACGGGGCATCAGCCCACGCCGCGGGCGCTGAGGACGCCTTCGTCTCGAACAAGCGTACGAGGGGTTTTTGACGCCACCGAGGATGTTGCTGATCGCGGAGCTTTCCCTTCGTCGACCCGGCCTTGCTTGCCAGCTGGTCAGTGCCCGGATGTCGGAAGTCGCTGCCCGTCTCACGAGTCGAAGGGTCTATCTCTGCGGACCCTGGAAGCAGTACCGCTGGTTGCTTGTGGAGGAAAGCAACGAAATGACCATCGATAATGGGTCCCGTTCAGAATTTCAGCTGCGATGTTGTCTTACCGGATCAGCTACTTTGAGGTACGATGGGTGAAGCGGTCCGGGTGGCGTGGCTTGAGGGGTAAGTAGCACAAAGTTGGTGAGGGACTTGAAGATGGAAATCGTGATGACTTAATGAGGGATTTTCCAGCTGGAAGACCACGATGATGATGGTGGCAAGACTTGGACGGTCAAAATGAAGTGGTGAGACAGGCATGGCATGGCGACGCCTAGGACCAAGACGGGAACTTCACTGAGTGGTTTTGTTCCGCCACCTTGCTTCGCTGAAGTATAGGTTTCCTGGAGACCACTACGGACGTGATAGTGGTCTTGCGAACCGTGTGCGCCTCATGGTCCGCCACCAGGTCGCCACACGGAGGTGTCTTGCCATGCCATCATGAGAGGCCCCCGCTGTCATCGATGCTGAAATCTACCAGCATTCACACAGGTTCCACGGTTTTCGAGGCCCCCGAAGGACTTGTTTGGAATTGGGAACACTTTTATTCTGACTGAACAGGGCTCTTACCCACCGTTCATGTACAACAGGGCCTACTTTGCCAATACACCCTGGGTTCTAAGGGCAACAATGGATCACTCATGAACCATCCCGGGTCTTGGTCGACGGCTACAGATCAATCAAGGAGACGATACCGGTTGACTTGACTTAGCAGCAATGGCTTGTCCCTGTGAACGGTATCATCAGCAAGAGGCCTGGAGTTGAAAGATTGGGACTTAGAGACTCAAGTGACAAGGTGTCTTCCTCGTCTCAGGGGCAAGCAGGTAAGCCAACAGCCTGCGAGAATTCGCACCGAGTGGTCCTTGTCATCAGAGCAGAACTGCTTGGGTTCATTCGCGTTTCCAGCAGTCTCGAAGCGAGCATGCCGATTCTTCCCGTTTCAGCAGCCCTCGTATTGTGACCGTCCACTGGGTCACGCTGGGATGATACATCGCAGATGATCTCGAGGCGGATCATCACGCATGAAGCGGCCGTCCGGGCCTCAAACTGGTCGCCGGAAAGGAAGGGCGGCACCATCTTTTCTCACGACGTAGCAATACGGACTTTCCCATTCAGACTTATGTCTTGATAGGGAGGGAAGGACTTGAAAGGCACTTGCGAGACAAAGGCGAGTCGTACCGCGAAAATGTGTCGGGTCTGTCACTACGACCTGCAGGACGCTGCTGGAAACATCTACAGTATTTACTACTTCCTGCCGTGATGAAGCAGACAGCCGCATGAGAAGCAAGGAAGAATTTATTCCATGTTGAGCCCAATATCCGTCACCAAGGGTCAAAGTGATCAAACTGAGCTCTGCTTCAGCCTTGGCCGCTGAGACAGATATACGACGGCCATGGCGGTCCATCGATAGTGACCCGCCTGCCTGCCTTTTTGTGCTTCACAAGAACTCCACCCATGTTTTCCCAGAGTTGTGCAAGAAGCTGGCATGATATGATAGACAACACGCCGACTGGTCCTCTCGCAGCGAGAGATTTGACAACATAACCGGGGGTCCACTGATATGAGGCTCTTCAGGGTCCCTCGACTCACGTCACGTCCACGATGCAGTGGACCCCGCCCAGATGGGGCCCCCCGTTGTTACGCCGTGTCTGTTATTTCCTCATCAGCAAATGTCGGACGTTTGACGTGCGACCTAGACCTTCCTTTCTCGGACCCCCAGCGCGACGACCGTGACCCTCCCCTCCTGAGATAGCTGATCTGGCATTTCCTTCCTCCTCACCCCCTGGGCTGGGCAGGGCAGCCCACGCCGGGCCTGCGTCCATCGAAAGTGGCGCTCCCAGTGCACAAACCGTGGGGGTTAGTATCGAGATCGCCCATTGCATGGCCGGCGGGATCCACGAGGGCTGCTGGCGTCCTCGGCGCGTCGCAGCGTTATTTTCCCACGGGCTTGGGTTAGACGTCCGAGGAGTTGTTGGCTGGAAAGGGAAGGAGTTCGTTGCGTGCTACCATGTGGGAATGAGGGAGCGGCATGGGGTGTACAGTCGAGATGACACGTTTTTGTGCAAATTATCTATTGCTGGGATATGTGAGAGGCTCGTTGCTCCGCTACTGTGTACACATATTGGACCTCGTGAGCCTGGGGCTCATCCTCATTCTGGTCAAGTTCCATCAGGCGTCGTACTGGACACAGAGATCGAATCTGTCTGCATGTCTCCACGATCCCTGACATCCCATGCGACTCGGGATATCCAAAGAGGCAATCGTTTCGCTCAGTCTCGACCCATTGGTTGCTAGTATGAAGTCAAATTTCTCGTGTGAAATACGGGTAAATCCCCAACCTGCAGTGTTGAATATGGATCACCAAGGACAGCATGGCGAGCAGGGGTGGTCTCGCCCAGGGAATTCGTAGGTGGATCAACGGGTGTACTTTTGTTCTAGAAAGTTCAGAAACCGTCGAGGGCTGTGAGGCCCCTGGAAACCCTCCTGACCCACGATGGGAATCCTGGCGTGTGTTATTGCCGTCAGAGGCTTCTCAACAGGAACTGCCGCCAGACTATGCTCAATCCTCAATCATGCTGGGGCCTAGTCGCCGCGCCATTGGAACTCTGTCATGGGAGACTTGTTGAATGCGAGTCTGGCACCAGCCATCAAACTTACCGGCCTTGTGGTCGCCGTTCATCAAAAAGAAGCCAGTGATTGCCGCGACGTATCATCACCACGACCCTGGCGGCCCTGTTAGGGTAGGTCTGGGAGGCATTTGTGGAAATGAAACCACCCCACACCGGTGAGAGCCGGGGCCAATTTACCTTGTGATGCGTTATCTCAGTTCGTAGTGATGATACGCGGGAAGGGTGGGTGTGAAATCCATTTATCAGATTCTCACCCCGGCGGCGACCGCTACCGTTACCTGGGAAAGAGTGGGCCCACAGCCGATACCACGCGGGCACACCACCACCAGCGCCATGGAGCCCTCATGTCCGGGGTGGCAGTATGGTAGCATGCGGAGGTCTAGCGAAGCGAGAACTCTGGCAGGGGATGGGGGTGGCCTGGCTTGCCTGGGTGGGTGGTGAGCCCCATCTGCTGCACGAGCTTGTGCTGACTCGCCCAGCCCGTCGGGATGGCATGTTTACTGTGTATGTGCATGTAGTGTAGGTGAGGATCAACGGTGTTCCGGCTCGCGGTGGGGCCCCCAGAAGCAGTATGTTCATCGGCAGGATGATTGCGCACGCGATAGGCGTCTCGGAGGGCTGGGCAGGGTAAGGGGGCCTGGCTCGGTGAGCGTGGACGTCAGCGTGGGCGTCAGCGTCAGCGTGAGACGGGCCGAGCAGTAGGAGCTGGCGTGCTCGCGACCAGAGTTCCCACGTGTGTGGAGATAGGCTTATAAGCACGAAATACCGAGAGCGTGCGTGGTATGGTGCGGGTGCAGGCGGTGCTCTGCTGCCGTGCCGTGACATGGGCTGCGACCCGTCGGACGCAGGAGCATATATGTGTGTAGCAGATATTGCAGCCGAAGGGCGTGTGCCGCGCATGCATGCATGCTTCAAGGCTTTGGCTGGACTGGCCTGACGTCGGTCTTGAACTGCGAGCCGAGAGATGGAGGATTACATCCGTGGCCGACGGCGGTGGCGGGGAGAAGAAGTGAGGCTCGAGAGGGAGGAGAGGCAAAGAGAGACTCCCGTTTACCTTTCCCGATTCCCATTGTCCGGCGTGGCCAGGATCTGGGGTGACTAGAGGCAGGGCCTCAGAGTCGGGACAATGCAGACCCTCGATCGACGTGCGTTCGAGAAGCAGCGTCTACCAGGATTTGGAAGGGTTTGGAAGGTTTGATCTGATGGCCCAAGCGTCTGAGGTTGATGAGGATCTGTACGCGTACAGCGTGGTTGTGGGCTGTCGTCCACATGTGCCGCCCGGTAGATGCTGTTGGGAGTTTCTCATCATGTTGCCGAACGCACATCGTCTTAGATGTTGATAGTGTCATGCCTCGAGCTGCCACTGCACTGTGACTGCCTCTGCCTTAGGTCGGGCCTGGACCGGGGCTGGACCCGGACCCGGGGCCTTGACCTGGAACCTGGACCCTTTCTTGTCCGACAGGAAGGATATTGCCTGCGCAGGGCACTGCCTGGCCATCTCCACGTTTTGCTCGGCTGCTGGGCAGATGCGAGTTCCCCTCCTCCAAGTTTCCCCATTCCAGGGTAACTCACTCGGGTAAATCCAAGGATTGCAACATCAGCGACAGGGAACACTGTCCAGGCAGACAGGCAGACAGACAGACAGACATGCGGGTAAGTGCCAGTCAAGCCAGTGTCAGGACAAGTGAAAACGGCTCAGGTTGCATGCAGGACAGACAGCAATGGGACTCTCTCTCTGCTCTGGCTGCTGTATGTATGTCTGAGGCGTTTGTTATCTATGCTCTGATCTGATCTGCTGACTGACTTGTCTGGGTGGCTGGTCACTGGAATGAATGGTGCGTTACTCGCATAGATGCTGCACGGTCGACATGTTTGCATCTACAAATTCTATGCAGCCTGCACGGGGCATTTTCCTGTAGTAGGTAGTGTATGTATTACAGTACTGTTACAGCACAAGAGCTGGTCTGGCTGGTCTGGATAGAATGGAAGGGCCCACCTTCTTCCCCACCTGCCTCTCATAACCTCCCAGGCTGTCTGTCTCCGGCGGTGGTGCTAGGCAAGGCATGGCATGTAGATATGCAAGGCGTGGAATGTGTTACTGCATACTTTTACTGCAGCTCCTCTGCCTGCACCATGCCCTGCCCTGCCCTGCCCTGCCTGCCCCCTGCTCCCAGCTCCCAGCTCCCTGCACCCTTGCACCTCAGGGCCTGCACATGCACCCCGCTCCCTCAGCTCGAGGGCCACCACCAAACCCCCCCTGGCCAAGCCCACTGCTGCTTTTCCCGCCCGTCCCTCTGGCCCAGAGTCCCCTGAAAGCAAAATCCCTCGGATCAACCAACCGTCGTCGACTGCACTGTTCTGTAGTGCTGCTCTGCACTTCTGGAACTCTGGACTTGGCCCCATCCCAGATTCAGATCGGATCGGTTGACGCGAGCAGACTTGATGAGACACAGCACCGCCGAGTGCCCAAGCCCAACACCGGACAACGCCTTGCTCCTGTCGTCCCCGGCTCCCGTTCTGCCTTCTGCTTCTGGACCAGACACGACGAGTTCCCCAACCGCTCTCACACACAGCTCACGCACCCACCTTTCCGGCCTTCCTATCCTTACCTCAGCCTCCTGTCGACACGGGCTCCCAGCACAAACATAGTCCCCCTCCACTCCGGCTCCCCTTTTTGTGTCCGTCTCTCGCCTCACCCAACCCAGCTCGACAGGGACAGGAGAGGCCTTAGCTCTGCTGCACTTGGACCCTACTGGACTAGACGAATTGTACCACTCGTCGTCTATTTCCCTACCCGCCCGCTGAACAAAGCTCTGGCCACTCACATCCGCCTCTCGCGCGTCAACCGCTCGCCCTCAGTCTCCGAGTCCCCAGCAACCAACCCGTCCAAGACGAGAGCGGAACCACTCCATCGTCTGCGTCCTCCGAAAACACAGCCCGCCACCTCCCTTCGCAATACCTCCAACCCGGCGAGGCTCGCATCCCACGACGCCCCCTCCCTCCGCCTCACTCGACTCGACTCGGACCCCCTCCTCGTTTCCTGCCTGCCGCCCAACGGCCGCCTCATCTACGAAACACTCAAGTTACAAAAGATCTTCCCGGCTTGATGGCTCACATCTAGGTCTCTGCGCATCTCTATCAGGCTGGCCATTGCCACGATGCTTATGACGCAGACCGCAGTATCCGCACTATCTCAGGGTCAGCAGAACAACTCCTACGCTACACGCGGTCAGCCTGCGACCGACGGCTTCGACCTTGACACCACACAATCCAACCACTCGACCGGCCAGGCGTTGGTCGACGCACAATCGCGACAAAACCAAAATACAACCTACTCCTTCCAGCCCTACCCCATGAACGGAATCGTGGGCACGGCACCTCCGGGTGCCATGTACGTCCGTGCCCTCTACGATTACGAGGCCGACGACAGGACAAGCCTGAGCTTCCACGAGGGCGATATCATACAGGTCATCACACAGTTGGAAAGCGGCTGGTGGGACGGCGTTATCAATGGCGTCCGAGGCTGGTTCCCGAGCAACTACTGCCAGATCATCACGAGCCCAGACGACCTTCCGGACTCTGACCAACAAGATAATGGCTTTGGCGAACCCGTAGAAGAAGACTTAGACGAGGACCCATACGACGACAATGACGAGGCCGACATGTCGGAGCTAGAGGAACTGCCGCTGGAAGGCACGAGTGCAGGCGACAGGTCCAAGGCAGACTACTGGATCCCACAGGCCACCCCTGACGGCCGCCTCTTCTACTACAATACCATGACGGGGGAGAGCAGCTCCGAGTTACCCCTGGAATCGCCCTCATCTGCTACCGAGGCTGGGCCACGAGACCGAATGAACGTCAACATGCCCGACAGGACGAGGCCACCTCCGGAGATGATGGCCAGGGGGCTGACACAGGATGAGGACGAGGATTCCGAGGCGACCTCCGCGTCCGAACTTGAGGGCGAGAACCTCATGTTTGGCCGCATGGTAAGAGAACCCCACGAGACCCTAGATGCCTTCGGCCCGCAAGTAGACTTACCAGTATCAACCCACAGGCTAAGAATCGGCGTTCCATGAGCAAGGATGGCATATCCCCCGCGCCATCGCTGGACTCAATACACGGCCAATACTCATTTGGCAAAGGTAACGGAACTCCAGCAGGGACGCGAACGACGGACTCCGCACCCACTTTCACAGCCGGGGCGACATTCAACCTTCCTACAGCCGCGACTATACCTCGCTCTTTCTTTGATGATGGCCAAACGCCACCGCTTACATGGAGCCGACTGGTCTCCAATATGAAGAAGGCGATTGACCGCTATCGCGAGGCGATCAATAATGGCAACAAGTCAGAATATGTAGCTCGGGCGGAAGACATCTCGGATCATCTGCGGCTCCTTTTAGCAGCGGGCTCTGGCACGACAGACAACCACTCCGGTCAGCCTTCAATCATCTCCACAAACAAAGCGTTGTACCCCCACTTCAGGGATATGATGTCCAAATTCTCCAAGCTTGTCGTCTCTTCCCACATTGCCGCTAGCGACTTCCCGGCTCCGGAGTCCGGTCCAAAATGTCTACAAGAAGCTGATGGGGTGTTGCTTGGCGTATTCTCTTACGTGGAGGTAGCAAGGCAGCAGAGAGGGGAAGAGATCCCCCGACTGTTCCCCGGATTTGTGATAGGCAGCACGACCGGGGGCAGCTGGCAGAACAACGGATTAGGGCCTCGCGATCCCATCACCTCAAATTTCCTGGAGGACGAGGAGGGCATGATAGAGCCGACGGCACTCCTCGACGGCAGACTCCTAGAACGACTGGACGAACTAAAGCGCATGCTGGTCTCCGGGATCCGCGAGCTGGACAAGCAACTAGTGGTATCAGACAAGATCGTCACCCCGTACAAGCATGAGATTATTAGCAACAATGTCTGCTCAGCTGGAGGCAAGGTGATCGAAAACTTCAAGCCTTGGGTGGCCATGATCGAATCTATCGACCTCTCCTCGCTGGAGAACAGCTTCCAGACCCCGCAGCTTACCGATTTCAGCATAAACAAGCAAAGCCTCTACGACAACATATCCGACTTGATCTTGGGCTGTCAGTCCGTTGCGGGGCCGCTTGCCGATGAATGGTCCGAGGTCCGCGGAGAGTCAATGGAGAACAGACTCGAATACGTTAGGCAGTGCGCCAGGGCCCTTGAGACAAATTCTTCCCACATCGGATTCTCCCTTCAGTTGTTGTCAGAGCAAGTTCAGATCAATCTCCAGCAGCAAGCGGAAGCTCGTGCCAGAGAGGATCAGCTACAGCGACAGCAGCTGACTCGAGGAGAGACGATGGCTTACGGGGCACATGGCCGGACAGACTCACGCGTAGGAGCACGACCACCTCTGATGACTTCTCAATCGTATACCGAAGGCGACTCCAATATAGCGAATAATCTGGCTAGAGGTGCTGGAACCTACTCCAAGGTCAAGAAGATCTTTGGAGAAGATCCTACTCCGCAACAGACTGCGATGGATGAAACCCCAGACTACTTACGACTGGAGTACGAACACGAGCTTGCATGGGATTACAAGTTGACACCGCCTACAATTAGGGGAGGATCCCTGATGGCCCTGGCGGAACAGCTCACTCGACATGACAAGCTCGACTCAAACTTCAACAACACTTTCCTTCTCACCTACCGGTCCTTTACAACTGCCAGGGAACTCTTCGAGCTATTGGTACACAGGTTTGGCATCCAGCCTCCCGAAGGGCTATCGCCATCCGACTTTGAGAACTGGCGGGAGAGGAAACAGAGCCCAATCCGTTTCCGAGTCGTCAACATCCTAAAGAACTGGTTCGAGACTTTCTGGATGGAGGACAACGGGGAGGAAGACACCAAGACATTGATCCGTGACGTATACAACTTTGCAAGGGACACGGTCAAGTCAACAGAAACTCCTGGCTCAGCACCACTGATGGCTGTTCTCGACCAACGACTGAGTGGCAAGGATGTTGGCAGGAGACTGATCCAGACGCAAAGCCAGCCGACTCCGGCGCCCATTATGCCGAAGAACATGAAGAAACTCAAATTCCTCGACATTGATCCTACCGAGTTTGCGCGCCAGCTCACTATCATCGAGTCGCGGCTATATGGCAAGATCAAACCCACGGAATGTCTCAACAAGCGTTTCCAAAAGAAGACGGTTGAGGGGGCAGCGCCCCCGGCCCCGAACATCAAGTCGCTTATTGATCACTCGAACCAAATGACCAACTGGGTAGCTGAGATGATCTTGGCCCAATCCGATGTCAAGAAGCGCGTGGTTGTCATCAAACACTTTGTTTCGGTCGCCGACGTAGGTGCACCCGGACCATCCCCGCCGTGAAGATAATGGCTAACCACTGTCTACAGAAATGCCGGCAGCTGAACAATTTCTCCACCATCACGTCCATCATCTCAGCACTGGGTACAGCGCCTATCGCCCGTCTCAAGAGGACTTGGGACCAGGTTCCCCAGAAGTCACAGGCTGCGCTCGAAGCGCTGCGGAAGCTGATGCTTAGCACGAAGAACTTTGCTGAATACAGAGAGAGTTTGCACATGGCAAATCCTCCTTGCATTCCCTTCTTCGGTAAGTTTTGAAAAGTTTATTTGCGGATATTGGTTCTAACAACGTCTCAGGTGTCTACTTGACAGATCTGACCTTCATCGAGGACGGTATCCCCTCCATCATCAAGAAGACCACGCTCATCAACTTCGCCAAGAGGGCAAAGACGGCCGATGTGATCCGCGACATCCAGCAGTACCAAAATGTGCCGTACTCCCTGCAACCCGTCACAGAGTTGCAAGACTATATTTTGAGCAACATGCAAGCCGCCGGAGACGTGCATGAGATGTACGACAAGAGTCTGCTAATAGAGCCACGCGAGAGGGAGGACGAGAAAATTGTCAGGTACGTGGCAACGCGGGAGCAGCAAATAACCTGTGGACGCATGGCCCTGGCGGGTGGCTCCTGAAGCCAGCCGTTTCAGTACTATGGCTCAGTCTTGTGCTACCATTACACATCTCGCCCGCTGTCCCCAAACTGTTTTATAAGAGTTCATCGGCTGACTTGATTCGTCTGTAATGTAGGGTTCTGGCCGAGTCTGGCTTCCTATGAGAGCACAGCAAACCGATGAAAGACGGGAGCCTCATGGCGCACTTCCACCCGACCGCTTAGGCTGTGCAATGACGACACCACCCGACGGATCGCGCGAAAAAGCCCAGCATGCGCCGCGCCCGCCCGCTGCGTTGCGCCGGTCTTGTGCGCCGGGAAGTATTTCCCGTCGCTCTAATCAGGGACTGCCAACACCCTGCGACGTCCACTCCGTCCGAGGTGGGGCTCCAACTGCGTGGGTGACGTGTGTGAACGACCGACTCTGGGAGACCATGGGCTGTTGGCGGACTACACACGTCTCTGTTACCTCACTCCCCGCTTGATTCGGGTGGGGGTGCCACGAGGCCTCGTGCCACGACCGTTCCGGCCGCAACTAGGCAGGCCGCAACGGGAAGTTTCATGGCGCAGAGACAAAGGCCCCAAACACTCGGGACCGAGCCAGCAACAGCAAAATGAGGGAAAGGGGACCGGGCCGGAGGGAACGGGGGATTGCCGCGGGTGGAGAAATCGGAGTTAATGGCGACCGATCAAACAGTAATACCTCATCAGGCTCCGAGTGCCATGTGGGTGTCTGCAGCTGGGTTGGACGGAGTGGGGGACCGGGATGGCTTGGATAGTTTGCCAACTCGGGGTGAAAGGGGTCAGAAAATAAACATAAGGGGGAAGGGGGGAGGGTCAGTCTTTGGATTACATGAAAAAGGGCCAAGGGCAAGGTCCTTACGAAGCGTTTGATACCTGCGCTCGAAGCTGCAGATGCTCGAACATTTAGTGGCGATCACAGCGTGGTGGGAATCCTGTCAATGTCAATGACCTCTTTGTACCGTGCGGTACTGTGCTGTGCTTCATTGTGAATTCTACGCCCGACGCCTGTCTCTGTTGGAGACATTCCTCTCGGTGTGTTTCGCTGTGTGCTGGCGCCGCGGGTCTTCTCCCCTGTTCTCGATGTACTATGGTGCAGAACTTGACCTACCCGTTTGTCGTAGTGCCCCCCCTCCCCCAGGACGTTGAGTCTGTCCTTTGTTCCCTTACAAGAGGCCGGTCTGGACACAATCATCGTTTTTTTGGCAAACCATTGTTAGATTGGTGATTGAAGAAAGTGTAGATGTCATTCGCAGTTGCGCAAGCTGATATTGCGCATTCCTATCGCCCACCACGCGGAGCGTTTGGCTGTGCCAAAAGGAAAAAGAAACCAGATATATTTATTTGGGTGTCCGCATTCAAGCTGGATTATACCCTGGCTCTACTGTCCCAGGAAGGCGGACAACAATTCGAGAATAGACAACACACCATTTCACATGTTTTCACAATTTTACGACATCACGGAAACGAACACGGTGAGTTCATACTCAAGAGTCAAACCCAATAGGTGTATATTAATTTTATACATTTTCAACTATAAACGCCGGCAACGACAGCCTGCGCTGATAATAACTAAAGGGGGAACAGAGGAAAATAAAAAGAAAGCAACCTTACCTTGCAAAAGTCGAAGCACTCGCTCGTCCTCAGAGAAACCAGAAGACCAACAAGCTCAGTCCTGCTACTGCTACTGTCCCGCCTCCTTCGCCTCAGCCTCCTTCGCCTCAGCCTCAGCCTCCTCCCTCTCCTTCCTCTTCTTATCAGCACTCAACTCCCTCTTCCTCCGCCTCTCCTGGCCAAGCCGTCGCGACCGCGCCGCCGCCTCGGCATTCTCGGCCGCAAGGCCCTCAAAGAAGGCGGCGCGCTGGCGGTACTCGGGGCTCGAGTCCCGCTTCTCGCGCCAGTCAGCCAAGTCCGTCCAATTAGGGAGCACAAAATTACGCGCGTCTGCGTCCAGGACAGGCTGCCCGTGGACGTACATCGTCGCCCCGTCCCCCACGGCCGCCCTCAGCATCTCGGCGGCCGCGGCGAGCAGCCGCTTGGTGTCGCGCGCCAGCGCCGGGTCCTTGGAGTACACCATGCACTGCAATGGCTCGGGGCGCGGCGCGGCCGGCGGCTGCGTGACGAGCCACGAGTGGCGCGGCGGCGGCGCGGCCTTCTTCCGCTCCCTCTCCTCCTCGTCGAGCTGCTCCTGCTGCTGCCGGGTCAGGCGGGTCTCTGGCTTCGTCAGGTCCTGGCGCTGGAAGAGGCAGAACTCCTCGCCGTTCCGCTCGCACCGCTGGCACTTCACCTCTCCCCTGTAATAGACACAGTGCATGTCGACGATGGCACATCGGAGACAGGGCACGGGAGGCTCGGAAATCGGGGGCTTGCGGCGCCGGAAGAGGGGCTTGTAGGTCTGCATCTCTTCGGCCGTGGCGGGCGGCGGCGAACGGGGTGGGGAGGGTGCCATCTCGGATGATGTGGTGCTCGATGGCATCGCCGGGGCTGTTGGTCAGAAGCTTGGGGGCCGGACTACTACTCACCTTTGCTTTGGAACCGTGTGAGTTTCTACGTAGAGTGTCAGGATGCCTCTGATGCCTCAGCTATGGGTCACTGAAGAGAAACGACATTGAATCAAGGAGGCATTGCTGCTGCTTGCTTGTGTTTATATGTGCCTATCATCGTTGCTCCCATCGATGAGGCCTGCTCCCGCAATCAATTAGGCCTCCTTTCACCTCGGAAGAGAGATCCTGCCATTGAGGGCTCATGAATGAGTATTCCGTGTCATCGCTCCCATCCCGAGACGGTGAAGACAATGTGAAGAGGGCCATATGGTCGGAATGATACGCGGTAGAGCTCGGGGCAGACGGAATGCTCGTGAAAGGTCGATTGTGTGATGTATTGGTCAATGGGGATAAAGGGCCATGTCAGCCACAAGGGTCTTGTTGAAAAACAAGAGGTGGCTTGGTTGGGTGGTGATGTGAAAGCCGTGGACAAAGCATGCTCGGAAAGTGAGCAGCTTCGCAGGCGGAGCACAGTGAACCCGCAGTCCTGCGCAAGAGAATGCCGAATTTCTGTGGTCTATGCTGCCCAGTGGCAGAAGTGATCATCGGGTTGTGATTGTGTGTTGTCTACAGCCTCTTACTATCTGTACCCAGTCAGTACGATAGGCCCTTGCCAGGAAATCTGGCAGACGAGGGTCACTCTTGAAAACAAATGCGAATCACCATAGTCAAGATAAAGGGGCAGAACCTGTTCGAAGATCATCTTGAATTGCTATCACAAAGTTTTGCTCTTCGAGTCTGGTCAAAAGCCAACACCAGGGTGGGCCGATTATGTCCATCAAGCCGGTCGGCGCAGAGAGGAGGGACAGAGAAACCACAATGCCCTCCTGAAAATATATACATAGTGCAGCCGACCGACGAGGACCAACCACGGGACCACCCTTCGTGCAAAACGGACCTGCCATTACCATTAAGACCGCGGCCCTCCGCGTAGCTCTTTCCTTGCTGCTCGCTTGGAGGAAACATTCTCTCCAGCTCTTCCTCTCTCTCTCTCTCTTTTGGTTCTGACCAACGCCGTGCCCACCCTAGAGAGGGGAGGGGGGAGGATCTCTGCCTGATGATGTGCGCGTGTGATTTTGCTGAGGTTGGGATGAGGTGGGAATAGTAATACAGGTCGGGAAGTAAGAATTGGTGGAAGATTATCATCAAACAGGCCCCCCTTTTCTCTCTCGGGTCTGGACTCGTACTCCGACCGCAAAGGATGCTTTCAGTATGGGGGTATCTCCTCTCAAATATCCAAGAAATAAGAAAATAAAACAGTTCAAAAGCTCTCTCCCTGCATATGGCCGCCAGCCGCTGCCCTTTTAGGTCTATGCTGGAACGTGACAGGAAGAAAATATGATCAAGTGACGACGCTGATGATGCTGACGACGACAATGCATGTGAGGTTGTAATACATGGCGTGTGTGTAGATTTGTTTGGGTAATATGGCGGGTGGGGCTGGGCGATCAAGCCTTCGGCGGTATGGGCATGTGACAGTGCCTTGAGAGAAGCATAATAGGAAACCGGTCTATATCCTGTCTATGCGAGCCGATCATTCCGTAGCGTTAAAAGTCGTGACCGGAAAAATAAGGAAACCTGACGCTGCCGCGCTGACTTCTTTCCTGGTGGCAGAGCGACTCGTGTATTGCGGTTTTCGTGGTTGAAACGTCTGGATGATCGACGCCTGTTGGGCCGCGACGGCGCGCTTGGCCCACGGATGTGAAGCCAAAACTTGAGACAGCAATGCGCCTATCTCCATCGCGCCACGCGCATGAGCTGGTAGCGCTGGAGAAAAGTCTCGCTAAGACCTGCTCACAAACCCTACTCAGTTCCTGCCCCATCCCTGCTTGACTGCCGCGACGGCAAGACCAACAACAGCACCGATGATGAGCAGCCCCACGACGGACATGAAGCGATTCAGTGTCCTCCACCAGGTTGCGTTCTCGTGCCGGATCTCATCGACCGTCTCGATGTGGCGTTCGAACTCGTGCTCGCGGGATCGGACGCCCAAGTCGCTGCTGCTCGAGTACCGCTCCACCATGGCCAGCGGCGACGGCTTGGGCAGGGGGAGAACCGCTCCTATCATCCAGGCAAAGGGGAAGATGAAGCCAAACACGAAGAGGACCACCTGCGCGTTGCGGCGGCCAAACATGCCGCTGTCGGCAGACCATGAAACCGAGGGTGGGTCCCAGACGCTGTATCGATCCCGCGCACGCACATCCCTGCGCAGATGCGGCGACCACACGCTCGATGTTATCCTCCGGAGGCTTCTCCTGATTCCTAGCTCCTCATGCAGGGGCTGCGCAGGCTCGATGTCCATGCTCCCGGTGTGAGAATGGCGCCGCGACTCGGGCCTCCCTTCGTGGGGTCGGCGTCGGGGGCTGTAGATGCCCAGTGGGAAATGATCCGTCGTCGGTGATCCGCTGTTTTGCACAGACCCGGGGCGGCTGCCGCCAAGGTCGGACATGCTCGAGATGGACATGTTCCGCAGATATTTGCGCTCCCCACTACCGTAGTAAAGTCTAGCCCAGGTAGGGATCGAGTTGGAGTTCAAGCTGCTGGACTGTGAGCGTGAGCTGTGAGAGGAATGCAGGTTCCGTTCGGACGAATTGCTGCTCGCGAAGAAGTCTGACAGCCTCTGGCGAGACGGCCTCGGGGTGATTTGCTGCAGATCTGCCAGGCCATCACCATCTTCGTCGTGGTCCCTCACCGCGCCATGGTAGCCGGCGCGGGGGTTGAAGACCGGACTCGGTCTCTCTAAGGGGTCTGAGTCGGATCGGGAGCGGGATGCGTTTTCCAGCTCGGCAGCCAGGGACGAAGAGATGCTCAGCATCTGTCTGCTATGCGAGCTCCATCCTCGGCTGCTCCGTCGGCCGTGGCTACCTTGTTGCGAGCCAGACGCCAGAGAGGCAGATCGGGTGCCGCCGCCGGAGCTCCCGGGCTCCGTCTCGGACATGACGGTGGACAATTGGGAGCTCCATTGGTGCGGCGTGGTGGGCAAAGCCATAGGAGCCGGCCCTTCTGTTTCTTCGGCCCATGAAGCCCTCTGCTCCGCCAGATATCGTTCACGCTCGCGCTGCTCGTCGAGTTGTCGCTGGCGCTCTGATGGCCCTGCGACCGATGGGGGCTCCCACTGGCCCGCTGGCTCGTTCAGGAACGCCTGTCCCGCGAAGAAGTCCTCGGCGTCCTCGTTGATAATCGACGAGACCGAAGTGGAAGAAGTTGCTGATCTCCAAGACTTCTTCGTGCGCAGGTTCTCAATGGACCTCGACCTCGACCTGTAGTATCCTAATCCTTCCGAAGACGGCTGCCTACGGAGCTGTTGTGGCGGTTGCGGTGCCGGGCTCTCTTGTGGGTATCCTGCTCGTGGGGGTCGGACGGCGGTGCCTGGTGGCGAGGCCTCGGGACTTCGGTTCGGTGACGGGTCAGTGAGATCACCGTGGACCACGTAGTTTGCCTCGTTGTCGGAGGCGCCGGAAGGGCCGCCTTCTTCCTCCTGTGCGTACAGAGAAGGACCCGCGGGGGGCGAAGACGGGCGCAGAAGCGGTGCGTATGAACCGGAAGGCGATGGTGGGTTGAAGCTCTCGACGGATGCTAGTGTCGCAGGGCTGGTTCGACCATATACGTTCCAATTGGCGCCTTCCGAGTGTGTTGAGACCGCAGAAAGGAATGACTGCGCGGGCCTGAGCTCATTTGTTTCTTGTGGGGTCTCTGCCTCAGGGACTGGTGGCAGGCCTGGGCTGTTGGGCCCGTAAACTTTGTAATTTGTGTTGTCGGAAAGAGTCGAAGCCCCTGACTGGATGGATCGGAAGGATGGCTGAGTCTGGAGAGGTGGGACGAATTGGCCGCTCCCTGAGTCGGACGGAGCGCCTTCTGTCGGGGGTTCCGGGAGAGCCTCTTGAGAGTCTTCGGATCCGCTGTGGCCGTAGATCTTGATATTCGTGGACTCGAACTCGGTGGACGCGGTCTGCTGGGAGTCGAAGGACGCCTGTTCGCGAAGATCCGGGTCCAATTGGCTCTCGTCTGGTGCCCTTTGATCTTCCCGCTCCGGGGCTGCGTCAGAGTGCCCGGCCTCGGAAGGAGCCTGGCTGTCGGGCTCGTAGACAACGTAATTTGGGTCTGATCCACCCGAGGGAGTATTAGAGTTTATCGAAGCCTGTTCTGCCCCAGTCGAGTGGGCGTCAGACTGGTCAAGATCGTCGCGACCAGCAGGCGGAGGAGAGGATTCTGGGACGGGCGGCAGTGGGGTCTCTGTTGTGTCAGAAGTGGGTGAGTCGTCGGTCGGCTTCAACTTGAGGTCTGGGGTCTTGGGGACTTTGCGAAGTCCACCCACCAGGCGGTTGGTCTGGGGCGTGGAGGAACCTTCGGCGATGGGATCGTCAAAGTCGTGTATTGTGGAGGAGCCCGGAGACGACGGCACTGGCGTGCTGGGGGTTATGCTTCGGTCCGGGATCGTACCCGTGGAAGTGAAAGCAGAGCTGGGACGATCATATTGGCTGGACGCATAAGACGTGTAGCCTTCATGCGAACTGGCCTGGGACACTCTGGGGGTGGATGGGTAGAAGGGTAAATGTGGGGACCTGAAGCCAGCGCCCGGACCGCTGTAGTCAGACAGGGCAGACGAGGATCGTGGGTCCAGGGCCAAGGAGGGCTGCGGCTCTGGTTCCGGATCTGGCCGGGGTCGTTGTGGGACGAGGGAAAAAGTCTTGTCTTCGTTCAGGACAGCCACGAAACCTCCGCGACGGGAGGAGGAGGCGGGCCGGTTGGGGCCAGTAGAAGGCGAGCGCGAGGCCCTCGACGAGGAAGAGGGCTCGGCATCGCTAAGATGAGATGATGCAGAATGTCTGGACGACAAGCTCGTGTGCGTGGTGTAGCTGGAGGCAGAGAGGCGCCCGCGGGTGGGAGGTGCGTGTAGCGCATTGATGGCTGCGAGGCTAGCGACATTGGATGGCGGAGGCCCAGCAGGGGCTACCGTGGTCGGGCGTTGATATCTTGGGCCGTCTCCTGATGTACCTGCACCTGTTGCAGATTTCTCCCCTGAAACACCATCATCCCGCTTTGCCAATAATAACCGGGAACCGGGTGTGGACGGCAATGCGACAGGCCCCTGGTTGCGCCTGCCGCTGCTGCTTTTCTTCTCGGAGGCCTGGTTAGTCCGTCTCCAGTTGGATCCATACCCATCATCGTCGTCGTCGTCGTCCTCATCGTCGCCGTCATCGTGGCGGCCGAAATCCGAGAATTCCGCCGTGGCACCGCTTTGCGGTTGGAGGTCCTCGGAGGAGTCAGCCGCACGCGGAGGAGAGTAAGGGACGACGCGGATGGCACTGGGCTGCTGCCGTATGGGGGTGAGGCTCGGACGGTCTGGGTCCGGCGCCGACATTCTTCGGCGGGCCGGCGCCTAAGCGATGGCCTCGGCCTTCGAGGGTCAAGGCTGGAGCTGAGGCTGGAGCTGGGCCGAGGTGGCTCGACGTCTTGTTGTTCAAAAGCAAGATGACGGTCAATTCCGGGCCATGTCGGCTTCATGCGGGCTGGGTCGACCGGATCTGTGGCCGGGTGGGTGAGTGGATGGATGGCCAACCTGGGCGGAGATAGGAACGCCTGGTCCTTGGATGGGCTGGTGATACCGTGTCGCTGGAGGCCAGGTCGAGGACGACGAGGTCAATGCCGGCTCTGGGTCGAGTTCGGCACGGCGATCTGCGTTCAGCTACCAGCGTGGCGGCGTCGGGTTCGGTTCGTGTTGGCCGTGGAAGGTCCTGTCCTGGTTCGCATGCGACGGTAGACGGACGGCACGGCGGGATACGAGATTGCTTCTGGCCGGCTGGTGTGGGATGCCAGCGTCCTGTTCGTCGACGGGTGTTATGGTGCTATAGACAGTGGGCGGCAGATATGAAGCTAGGCCAGGGAGACCATTACGAGCCGGATAGAGAGCAAGACGTAGGATCAATAAGACTGGCAGCTTAAGCCGACAAGAAGAAATGAAGTGTAACGAAGGGAAGTATAGTTTGGTAAGATAGAGTAGTATGAGAAAAAAAGAATAAGAGATCACAGATACACAGTAGACAGACAGAAGAGAGAGAAGACCTTGCTGGCCAAACGAGGGTGGTCACGCCTGGAGATAGGCGGAAGAAATGCTGCGAGATTAACGACAGGCGGTAGCTGGCTTCATCAGGGGGGATGTCTGCCGCTATTGGTATGGGTATGGGTGTGTAGGGCGATGGGCTGGCCGGGAGCAAATCGACAGGACGAGAGCGACTGAGATGGGCATGCAGGAGGCGTGCGGGCCAATACCGTGCATGCTATGCGCTCCGGCAAGGAGTGTTGTCGACGCAGGCGAGGGATGTCTTGTCCAGTCGTCGTTCCAGAGAGAGGGAGGAAGGGAAAGACGAGAACCAGAACCAGAACCCACGAGTGCTTGACCTGGACCAAGAAGAGAGGGCGAGGAACAGCCATGCGGATGCCGAGAGGGGGGCAAGGGCCCACCTGCGGTGATATGATAACCTGCGTGGTATAATTACGAGTGGACAGCAGCGGGCCTCAGCGACCGATGGAGGTTTAGCCTGGGATCGGGGGGCCCTCGCCAAACCCTCGCCAACTCTCCCCTGCTCGGTGCAATCAATCTGCAATCTGCACACCGACTGGCCCGACCGATCGGTGGTCATCTCTTGGGAGGAGGAGGAGGACGACGGCGACAGGGGGTTGGTAACAGGTCGGTGCAGGGAGGATGGCGACAGGAAGCCATTCAGGCCGACCCGAGGAATAGTCTACCACGTTACCGGGCAGACTATACCATCAAAGACTATACAGATAGTCCAGTATGCTATGCTGCATAGTCAAAGCGAACCTCGGCGCGTAGAGAAACGCGTTCGCGACTTGGTGGTCGCACCAAAAAAGACCAGACGACAGACAGACCATCAAAGAACGGACGACCCGAAGAAACAAGATCTGCGCGCATGGCAGCGACGCGCTACAGCAGGTCCTGCCTCTGCTAGACTCTGCCCCTACTGTAGGTACCTGCTCCTTCCTTCCCACTCAGCTACTGCAAGCAATCCATAGTCCACCAGTAGTCCACCTGTTTGTTCCTTCCCGCCCCTTGGGGCCAAGTGGGGCTTAGCACATGGCCATTGGCCGAGGGCTCACGATTGCAACGCTGTTGAAATGAGCTCCTGCCTGCAGAGTTGCTGCTGCAGCCCGCCGCGTCTCATTATTTGCTGCACGCTTGAAAGCTCTGTGCTCGCCCTTTCTACCGTCGTCTCATTCATGGTTCACGAAAAACGTCTTGTTCGCTGTCCATCGTGAGACTTCCTCGCTGTCGTGACGTAATGTAATTGACGGTCAACAACAAAACAAACTCGAGTCGTGAGATCTGACAGCTGTTCACCGCTTGCCGGGTCCGCCCCTGCACTGGCCTCGTGGGCAACTTGGCAAGCTTCATCTTGCTCTCGCCGGGTCCCGTCAACAATCTGTGAGTGTGCTCCAGCAGGCCTCACGGACCACCGAATTGGTTGGTAATCCACCTGCAAGCTTTGCTGGCCGTGCATGCCAGCTTTCGGTGCTGCTCTTCATTTCAGGAGATGCACGTCCGAACACAGAAATCAGCCCGACTCTTCCTCTCGCAGGCCTCACTCTGCGCTGCGCTCTCCAACGGGCACAAATGCGATAGGTGCTTTCGAATTCAGGGGAAGCAAGCAAGCACTGTAATACAACATGCATACCCAAAGTAGGTAGCTATAGCACACGCGCGCATTGTCGGCACAGATTAGACGCTGTCTCAACAGCCGCCAGCAACCAACGGTCAGCAGCTGTGACCCAGTCTTTCAGGCCAGTCATGCTGCGACCATGCGACGAGTCGAGACGGACGTTCTCCTTAGTCTACACGCGCGCACAATGGCCGAATGGATGGGACGGGTCGCTGCGCAGAGATAAACACCACACATTGTCATGTTCATGCAAACAAGCGCCCACAGTTGACGATGCAACAGCCGCCAGCTCCACCGGCAACTGCATTGGCAGCGAACGGATTGGTGACGATGTCGCCGAATGTCCAACCCAAATCCAAAACCTCCCCAGCCCGTGGAGCAGCCCACTTTTGACACGTTCTGAAATGTCTCTTTTTTACTTTTGCTTCTGCTTCCCGACTTGGGTTGGGCTGGGGAAACCTGGCACTTTGTCAGCCCAGCCCCGGCTCGTCGTATCGAAAATCCATCACGCCCGTCCGAAAAGAGCCACCGGGAACAAGAAGACGCCTACTTGGCAAGGCCCCTTGTATCTGCATGGAATCCAGCGGGCGTGCGACCAAGGACTGGTTGGACTTGGGACGAGGTTCAGGGGCTAGCACGGCTAGCCAGCATCCTGCCTCCCCAGCCCTGGGACAGGGCCTGCAGGGGCTGCATTTAAGCTACCGGGGCTGCCAATTTATAACTTCATGCTCACAGAGAGTGCGGATGAGAAACGCGTCTAGTCTCATCCCATCTTTTCCATTCGTCGAGAACGTGTTTCTTCGACACGGCCTGCGACCATCGAAATTGCCCGGTTGGCCGCCTCGGGCTCAGGTCCACGGGTGTGATGAGGTTGCTGCTACGCTGCCTCGCCTCGGTACCACCGCCTGGTGCTGGCTCATCCAGGACGCGTGCCCCAAGACATATTGCTCCCCAATATGGCCGGATCGACACCATGGGTTGCCCATTTTCTCCGACCCAGACATTCATGAAATGCGACGCTGGTTCTAATTTTATATAAGCTCAATAGCATTACGACCTCAAATCACTAGCCGTTGGCCTCTTGACGACGACGGCGATGGCCTGCGCCCGCCATTGAGACCGCATTGCCTGGGTTCAGGCTCCGGCCGGTCCCATGCCTTGGTTCGCCCTTCGCCCGCATATAACAGCCTTGCATACCGTGAGGAAACCTTTCATTTCGCCTTTTCATTTTTCTCTCGTGCCGTAGCCTACGGTCTGCCCGAGACGACCATTTCTTGGGGAAGGTGGGTGGTGGCTACGACATCCACGGCATGAAAGCCTTTGCCAGGTACGAAGTGCTATGTGGTCGAGCTCGGCAGTTGTGGGCGCCTTGATCAGAAGCCCGTCCAGGCAACGAGACTCAGCCTGCAATCTCTCCACGGCACGATTTGTCGGAAGGTGAGTATTGCTTTGTCGCCCCAAAGTCGGCCGGGAAAGACGGAATAATAGATCTAGTCGTCACGCTGACCTTGAGGTCCTAGTAGTCCTCGGGTAGAGCCGTCCCAGCTCGCTTCGGCCAACACTTTGAGAACGTCCGCAGATCCCAACCGCCTTGCGAGATCGGCTGGTGATTCCCCATTATGATTCCGTACCGCATAGGCCTCAGCCCCATGCTCAAGCAGCCGGCGTGTGATGGCGATCGAATTTCTCGCACAAGCCAGATGCAGAGGCGTCCATCCAAGCTCATTCTTGGCGCTCACGAGCGTACCAGAGAAAGAAAGCAGGGTCTCAACCACCTGTTCAGAGGACTTGTATACGGCGCTATGAAGAGGAGTAGAGCCCTCATCATCTCGCAATGTGGGATTCGCGCCTCGGCGGAGGAGCTCTTTGATTAACAGTGTGTCAATTTTTGGATGAGAGCAGGCATCGTGCAGGGGCGTTCTGCCTCCGATTCCCACTGCGTTCACAGCCGAGTCGTAGTCCAGCAGCTTGCCGACCATATAAAGCTTGTTCTGTGGATCACTCACACTGGTCCAACAGGCCTCGTGGAGTGGGAGTGATCCCCAACTGTTTCTTATGGTAGTGTCAGCTCCGTGCTTGAGTAACAAGTCCACAATGATGAGATCTTGACGGAACTCCCTATCTTGCGAATGAGCCCAAGTATTCGAACAGGCCGCAGACAATGGCGTCCAGCCATCACAATCAACAGCATTGACTTGAGCGTGATGACTGAGAAGCAATTCGACCAAACCGCTGCGTGCGTTGGAGCTCGAAGACACGCAACAAAGTGCAGTCCGCGAGCCGCCTGTACAAGCTAGATGCAACGGTGTTTGGATCTCGGAATCGACCGCCGACACGTCGGCGCCGTGTTGGAGCAGTACTGAAACGACGGCTTTGTTCTGCTGGCTGACTGCGAGGTGCAGAGCAGTCCTACCGTCACTATCCTTGCTTTCCAGTATGTCTGTCATTGCCATGATCGAGTCTATTGAGCCGTTTTCATCTGAAGGATGCAGCGACAGATATGCTTGCAATAGCACAGCATCCGATGCGCTGGCTAAAAAGGCAAGGATTCTTCGACTGGTTTCCCTTATGTATCCCGTCAAAGGGAAAGTATGCAGCAGCTTTGCAAGTACTTCGCAGTTTCCATTTTCAATGGCAAGTTCCATTGAAGATATGACTTCGTGTCTTCTCCAGACACGATCGGCCATGAGCCAGGAAGGCCATCCCATGTCGGCTGCGAAGTAGAGAAGTTCAATCCGTCCGTCCACGTCTTCCCGCAATGCTTTCCAACGATTCCAAGCACCGTCACGCAAGCGCTTGACGATGTGGCTTGGATCTAGGTCTTCAGCATCGGCTTTTCGAGCATGGGTGAATAGTTCGAACGTTGCATAGGAAAGGAGGGCTGCATGGGCTTCCAGGATCTGCGTGCAGTCACTGCCTGAGGACTGACGGTCTGAAATGGACGCCGTATCATTGTAGTAAGCATGGTCTTCCACAGATTGTTCTTTCAACCAACGACTCGCAATATCGTTATTTTCTGCGGACCCTTTCAATTTCTTCACATTGCGAAAGGCCAAAAGGTTGTCGTTCGACCCTTCAGAAGGTGGCCTCGAATACGAATCCTCGTCACCCCGTGATCTCTTTCTTCTCTTAGGAAGTGTGTCGTTTAATTGTGGGACTTGCACCCGGTGCTGCGTTTCCGCAACTGGAGTTTGTCTCCCGTCGTGGCTGCTTGCTGAACCGAAGCTGGCTACGCTCGAAGCGCGGCCCCATGTAGGCCGTGCTGGCCAAAAGTAGCTTGGTCTCGCAAGACCAGACTCAACGCGAGGCTTTTCTGACCCAGAGCTGGCTGCCTTTGCAGTGCCATCCCGTGCGGGTCGGTTCGTCATGCGTCGTTGAGCCCGTTTGCGTGCTTCAACAAGTGCATCTAGCTCTTCAATTAGTATGTAGTCGAGGCAGACATTCATTATTGAAAGATGAGCGTCTGCCAGAGGCTTTTCTACAGAGGCCGGGTTCAATACAGAAAAGCCGGGGCCTTCCATAAAGTACTGCCTGACGGACTCGTGTATTACTTGAACCACCCGGGTTTCCCCAACACATAGATCAAGAGACCCTGCACCTGCCCGATCTGACATGGACTCATCAGCAGGTCCATGACTGTCATCGTTATTGGACCTGATATTGAAGCTGAGGAGACCTCGAGATAGATGCGTGATTCGCTTCTCCAGTTGGTCGTCAGACTTTGTGTAAGAGTCAGATCGTTCCCATTGGTGTAAGCTTGACGGAGTGGTGTTTCCTATGAAAGCCAGTATGTGATGCCACTCATGGAGACGTAGCGGCTTGCTAGGCAACAATGCCCATTGGAACATTTTGACAACCATGGTCGAGAATGGTCCGGTAGCCAGCAATTGATAGAACAAGTGTTCGAGATCCTGTGGCACAGAATTTAGGTGCTTGAGCAAAGATCTCGCCCCATGCCCTTCATCATGTTTCTGCAAAATGTCTTTCACAACCAGAGAAACCCAGAGGAACACTCCCCCAGACTTTTCCAAGATCTTCTCCTGGATGGTTTGTTGATCTGTAATATGCTGTCCACTCATGCCCAAGTCGAGCCGCCGCCTAACAAATTCGACAATGTCTGGGTAATTGTGGCTTTCCATAATTATTTCAGGACAGTCGTTGACAGAGATAGCAGGAAAATGCCTACTGGACAAGCATACGCTTAGTTCAACCCCGGCGCAGTGTGCTGTTTTGGTTATATCCCGCCAGAAGTCGGCCACATCTCGCATCGAAACTGAGTCGCACTCATCGATCGCATCTATGAAGATAATGACTTCTTTATTGTGGCCGACGATCGCTGATTTGAAGAAAGATTTGAGCTCTGTCGTCTCCCAGGGAGCCATGTCTTCGCCACTTAAAGCACGTCTGCGCTGAGCGAAATCTGCGAGTGCTTCTAGGAGGTTGGTATTCTGAGAACATATCTGGTGGAGGATAGATCTCAACATTCCAGTTGGCGAGTGCTCCAAAACATCTCCTTTGGCATTGAAAAAGAATGATGCGATATGGCATTCGGAGCTGCTCTTCTCCCTAGCCCTGGATAGGGCTTCTTTGAGCAATGTCGATTTTCCTGAGCCTGGCTTGCCTCTTAGCCATAAAAGACCACAGGATCGTCCTTGGTTCTTGTGACCAATCCAGTCAACGAACGCTTCGTGTTTGAAGAGCCAAGAGCATGTCCCTTCGGCTGGGGTTTCGAGATTCTGCGCTCGCTGATTCATATTCGGAAAAGCCAGAGACTGCAAGCAGAACAGTTCTCGCTCATTGATACCCCCGGCTCTACTCTTGTGAGACGGCCTTGATAACGTTTCAGCGGCGAAAGATTGGCTATCAGCGTGGTGCGCTGTCGTGGAGTTGAGTTCAACGATCCAGTCGTAAATTGAAGTGATCTCCCCACAGATCCTACCATAATTCGGGTCAGAAAGCCCCGCGAAACGGCACATCTCCATATGGTTGGCTTGGATTGTCTCAGCTCGTTCCCGAACATCACCAAGCAGGCTTGAGTAGTCAGGGACGACCTTCTTTGCAAAAGGTCCGATGTCCAGCCCAGTAAGTCCCATACCTTCCTTGAAGGTTTTGACGCGAAAATCATACCGACTCCAGACAGCAGAGAATGATTCTTGAGCTCGTTCCAGGTCATTTGTCTTCAGCCTGAGGGCATCGAGTATAGCTGGATTTGTCTTCATTCTAAAAGCATTGATCATGCTCCTCGCCCGGTCTCCAAGTGTGGCGAGATCGGGACTGCCCCTGTGCGGAGTTCCGAGAAATATTACGGCAGCTGCCGAGGCGACAACATTTTCCAGCTTATACTCGGTCGAATTTGACGAGCTTGCGAGCATCTCTTTGACGACTATGCCTCCAAGACTATGCGCAATGAGAATCAATGGAGAATCGAGCTTGCGGAACGCCGCGAGTGAAGAGAGTAGGTCCTTTCCATGGGAGTGGATGGAGTTTTCGTTTGTTGGCCCAGCAAAGTACTTTGTGACTCTGGTGTCATAGCCGTACACCAGAACCCTTGCATTTGGATATTGGACAGGAAGCAGGTCCTTGGCCAGAAGACTCGGGCTTCCTTCGCACCTCCGCGATCCTTTGATATTCCACGGTGTTTCTGACTTGGGTTGGGCCTGATGGGTGAGGATCCAGAGGACTTCCTTGAGAATAGTGGCACGACACGATGGTATGATTTTCGACTGCCATTCTCCTCGTCGGGAACCTTGACACTGGAAGTAGCCGCCGATGGTAAGTCACTGCGGGGAGCCTTGCATGCCCATGTTTTGTACGGATGTCCTTGGAGGCCGTGGACGATGACAATGCTGCATCTGGGGTTAGTCGCAAGCCATAGTGATGACTCGAAGGACTCACTCAACAACAGGAAAGCCAGACTCTGGCTCATAAACAACGGTCAAACCTGTGTCACTGATTAATGCGTCCATGATGCTCGACCTTAATCGATGTTCAACGCTTCAGCACAGAGGCGATGTCAAGCGATATTGACTGAAATTGAGGGGTCACATGCCTGCAGTTGGTGAGGATATGGTAGTAGCGTCTAATGAGTTATTGGCGAATGGCGATGTCACATCTAAGACCCGACATGCATACGTGCACGTATAGCGAACACATCAGGCTGGTGTCGGGGCGGAGCCGCTGTAATCTCACCCCGGTAGAGGCTGTGTTACATAGTCTCGCACCAGAGTGCGAGCTGCAGCTCTAGATTTGGCAGTACACACTTTCACGACGGATGAAGAGGAAACTTGTTCCCAAGTCCACGACTCGTCCGGAAGCTTGAGTGCCATGTTCCTCGCGATTGTGAAGTGCAAAATGTGGCTTTGCTAATTTTGAAGTGGGCTCCTAGCCTGACTTGCTTGCACGTATATATGTGCGTCATATATGGGCCAGGACGAGGAGACGAGTGAATGATGTTGAGAGAAAGCTCGCGTGCTGCAAATTGTTGATTATCAAGCGGCTCGAAGGACCTCCACCATGCTCTATGATGAAGATTGAAAAGTTGATGTTACCAAAGCAGAGCCATGGGCACTCCGACAATTTGAAAGTATGTGCGGTTCGTTTTGATGACAGCTGTGGAGAGCAAATGACTGGCATACTCGCCAGCCTCACGACTTCGAAGGTGCCGGGGCAACCTTTCCCACGGAATAAATCTAGTAACTAGGAATGTTCAGCATGCATCCCAGAATCTGAACCGCAGAGATGTATAGCTTTCGAAGACAAATCAAAACGTCCTATGAGATTACTATGCCAGACCTCTTACAACGGTGATACCTTCGAGAGCCAAGGGCATCATGACTTTGCACCTTATCCCCGTACATGGAATTTGACATGCTATTTATTCAAATTACCCATGCTGTGGAAATAATGTCGATACCAGCTTAATGGACAACCTGCTTTTATCCCAGTCAATATTCCGATCTAGCAATGAATGTGTGGCGAGATCTGTGGTGTAACAGGCGCGGCCCGTCGGGAATAAGACAGTGTGACGCAGCAATGACGGTTGAAGCCGATCTGCACACCAACAATTAGACATCTTCTTAAACGGCCGATCTGCAAAGGCTCCATCCATCGACAAATTCACAGATTGTACAGTTATCTGCTGATTCGATCTCTTGGTCTCTTGGGAAATGGATCGAATACTACTAGCCCCTGAGCCTCTCATCCGCGCCGTTCTCGTTGCCATATGCGACAACGAGCGAATCCACGCCCGCAGCCTAAAGTACCTCGACCGATTGGAGAAACTGCACCCACCAACAACCCAGCCACTACCCGCCAGCCTGAAACTCTTGGGCAAAAGAAAGGCCCCCGAGCCGCCATCTCCACAATTATGCATCCAGTGCAAACATGGCTTCTTCCCAGGCAGTAACAACCCGCAGGCGTGCGCGTTCCACCACGGCAGGCTGGACATAGATCCATCCCACCGCACCTGGGCGGTGGACGACGCAGGGGCAGGTGCAGAGCATGCCTCCCAGGGCCAGCCAAACCACAACGACACCGAGGGCAATCGCGAGGACCGGCCCGAGGGCTTCCTCTGGTCGTGCTGCGGGAGGGGCGGCGCCGGGCCGGGCTGCACCGAGGGCGACCACCTCGCCGTGAGGGCCGACGACAGGTCCAAGCGGGCGCGCTACGCCGGCGCCGGCCCGGACGAGCTGCGCATGTTCGAGGGCAAGGTGCTGAGGGCGAATGAATTTGTGAATGACAACCTCGTGGACGACGGCGAGAGCAGCGATTCGGACGACGAGTTGGCGTGGAGCATGGGGGTGTCGCGTGACGTTGCGAGCCAGGCGGTTGAGGGTGTTGGTAGCGGCGGCGGCGGCGAGGATGTGCGGTCGGAGGCGACGGAGCGGGACAGTGGGGGAGGGAGTCCTCGGTCGGACGTTGGAGGTTGATGGAGCGAGTGATTATCGGCTTTCTGGTACGTCTGGTCGTCGTCATTGGCAGGTTGTGTGGTCTCAGTGCGCTGTGAATCTGGAACAGTGGAGTTGAAGGTTCTAGAGTGTGACCTATGAAGTTTGGATGTGATGAGGCCTGTGAGTTGCGCGCACCTGGAAAACGTCGTAATCTGGTCAAAAGGCTGCTGACTCCTCTTAGTTTAACAGGGCCAGAATCACTGAGCGCCCATGTGGGCATGTGATGGCAATCTTCACCTTCGGATTTTTTGACCAGTTTGTAAATTATGTATTCGATATTACTGGTCGATGTCGCCTGAAATGGAATCACTTTCTCTTATGGCCTTATGGATCTTGACCATACTCCAACTTCGACCAGACTGTTGACCAAGCCTTTCATTCCCTGCCCCGTCATTTACAAGCAGCTGTCTAACAATCCTAGTGGTAAGCAGGCTTTGGAGGTGAAATCTCACTGCAGCTTGAAATGCGTCTCTCAACCCTCACGACGCCCTCATCCATCATCTCCTTGTCGCCCCAACTTGCACCAACCACGGATGACCCACTAAGAGGATCCGCCACCCATACTCTGGTATGTACGCGGCCGTCCCTCGATTCAGGGTTCCAGCTCGCACCGAAAGCGTCATTCGGGGACAGGCCAGCCTGATACTTGCCCATGGCCGAAGGCGCTTGGCTGGTGTGGAGAGGGTGTACAACGGGCTTGAGAGAGTCTTGGCTACTTGACCTACTCGTTGCCTTATCCATCCTCCCGCCCAGCATTGTGCCCATGTTGAAACTTGGTGCAAAGGTGGTGCGGAAGACCCACGGGTTTCGTACGGGCAGCTGCGGCATCTGGTAGGATGAGCGCGCAGCCTCGGTCGTTGAGCGGGCCGCTTCCAGGTCGAGGCTATTCAGGCGGATGTTCAGGGGCTGGATGTGGTCAACTTCGTTGATCTGGCGCGCGCTGATGCTATTCTTGTTGCTTGAAGGGCCGGAGCAGCTAACATGAAAGGTCAGTGGGAGAGTAACTGGTCAATTCGCCAGGCTCTGCTTACCTTTGCGAGGTCTGTGTTGACGGAGCGAGAATAGATGCTCTGTTTGCGCGAGACCACATGCTACTCAGGCTTGCAGGTGGCTGGTCCGATGGGAAGTACTCCTCGTTCAGCTTTGGAAAGATCTTGCCGAGGCCCAATGCCCGCAGGTATTCACGGTATAGGTCGTGTGCGTCCTTGGTCAGACCGAAGTATAAGAACACGATGAGAGACTCGAGGGCATATACGTATGTCCCGTACATGTGGGTCCACGGGACGGTTGAGATAGGAGAGTAGTCGATCTGGTTCCAGCCTTCTCCGTGGACGGCTCCAAGGTCGAACGGTGCTGCCCAAGGCATCCCTGTCCTGACATTGTTGTACAGGAACATCAACTGCAAGGGCAGCCACGGCGCGATTATCGTCAGGGTCATGAAGTAGAGCTTTCTTCGTGCCCTTGCGTTCCGGGCCTGAGCACTCGAGTTCCTAGAGTTCCACAGGTTCTTTCGAGACTCGGTGTCAATCTGCCTGTATCGCCACCATGTGAAGACTGAGGAGCACAAGTTAGCAAGATGGGAGAATGGAATCATTGGGGCATCGACTTACCTGCGTAGTACCCAGCGCAAAGCGAAAAGATTGGACACGGGAGGAGGAAGAAGACCACAAACACCCAATTGGTCTGGTACACAGCCTGGCAGCCGATGATGCCCGAGATGTTGTACCTCATCCCGATGACGAAGAAGTAAAGGACAGCTTGGAGTAGCGGGACAGGAAAGATGATGAGCGCATGGGTGATGTTTTTTCTTCGCTTCTCGCTGCTCCTGAGCGCGGTGGCACGCAACGAGCAGATCTGGTTCGCAACGTTGCGCAGGATCGCACAAGTACTGGCGGCCACCAAGGTCTCCAACGGCACATTGGAGGCCAGCTGGACATCGCACCACCCATAGGCGCGGGGCCAGCTGGCGATGTCGTCGTTGTGCCATGTGATTGTGTTGATGAAATGATAGAGGTTCGTGATGGCACCGGAGGCGACCAGGGTCGCGCCAGCTATCTCGCCGCTCCTGCAGAAGAGGTGCATGGGGACCACGCATGCCACGACGGCCGCAAAGTGTAGTATGCATCTGAGGATGATGTTGAGAAGTTGGACGGTCGATGGGCCGTAGTTGCCCGCAACGTACGTGATGGCTAGCTCAAGATGCATGTTGAGAGCCCGTTTGGAATGATGGGGATGAAGAGAAATATCCAGACCCTGAGAGAAAAGGGTGTCTTGCTCGAGATGTCAGTGTACTTGGTGATGGTCGTCCGGGGCGCCTCCTGATGGATGGACACCAAAAGCTGGTCAGTATCTTGAGAAGTGAGAAATCTCCTTGAAATATTCCTGAATCCGTTGTGGGATCGTGGCAAAAGATGGCTGAAACCTGCAAAAGAAAGTCACGAAGTTTTTAAACTGAGAGAAGAACTCAGAGGCAGATCTTGGGAAGAAAAGCACTTCTGAGGGATCATTGAGCAGACCTCAAATAGGGGCGGTGCCATTGAGCCATTGAGAACTTCTGAACCAGAGTGTCTATTCAGAACGAAACAATTGATGACCGTCATGTTGCTGAAGGGGGCTAAATGTGAGATAAGACGGTCTATTGTTTGAATGGGGACTGCTGCAGCATGAGGCAGTGGACAGTGGCCTATAGAGAGGTGTGTACTGGGGTTGGTAGAATTTCTATTCAGAACCCAATTAGGAAATTTCTCACCAGGGTCCACTCTTCTCAATAAGATAAGTGAGAGAGTCTGCCCACTGAGGCACAGGTAGAACAGGTCATCTCACACAGCTTTCAGAATGGATTCGACTGTTCATAAAATCAAGTGCAAGGTAGTGCGTTTGGTTTTGAGCTGCAAAATTGGTTTCTATCAATGTGGAGGTAGGCATTGGCAATTCGAGGTACTGGAGTCTGCTTGATAGCAACTGCGATATGATGCTGGTGTTCATCACCTGGGCAATCCTTTTTGAACTGAACTGTACACCATTTCCTGGTCCCACTTCTCAGTTGTGAAAGGCCTAATTCCGCTCTCTGAAAACTCAAGAAGGACTTCACAGCATCGCCTGCCAAAGGCCCCCGTTACATTCGGTCTCGTATTCGCCTTTCCAGGTCAGGGCCGAGGCGGGCGTCGCTCTCGCGTCTGTACGCGGACGTGCATTTACATATGGGCCTTAGTTGGTAATTATTTCTACAACCCCTTTCCAATGCAACTTTAGCTGTTGTATTCGGAAGACTCGGGACGAACCATTGGTCTGATCTTGGAACTGTCCGTCCCCGTCATCCTAGACATATTGACGAAAGACAGTCGCTCGATTTCATCACGGCTTCATTGATGTCATTATGTGTGATTTACAGATTAGTCTGAGGTGAGAACAATCTCTAGTCAAAGTCAAACCTCTGCTGGCGAACACGATAGCAATAGGATACACGAAAATGATCACCGACTCTCACGGGAAACAGTCATGAGCAGACCGAGGCATGAGCCAACGACAGTTGAGGTTCCTTCTTCTAGAGCAGCTACGAAATTTGTTCGAGTACAAATATGACAGGAGGGTCGCCATGATGAACAAAATTGCTCTGGTAGATGGAAGCATTGCCTTCTTTGAATCTTCTCGACTACACTCAACTGTCAATTGGTATCAAGCTCTCGCGCCTCAACATGAAGACACTCGCGACTCTGGCTTCCGTGCTCTTCATGGCACAGATTGGCTATGCTGAACAAGATGTCACCTTTCTCGATTCTTTGGGTTCAAACTTTGGTATCGCCGGTAACACAGACTTTGACTATGTCGTCGTCGGTGCTGGTACATCGGGGTCCACCATCGCTGCTCGCCTGGCCGAGGACCCCGATGTCAAAGTTGCCGTGATCGAAGCCGGTGGTTTCTATCAAATCGAAAATGGAAATCGTAGTGTCGTTCCTGGATACTCTGTCTTCAATTTCGACATCTTCAGCGCTCCCGTTACGGACTGGGGAATCCTGTCAACACCTCAAGCTGAGCTGAACAACCGCCAGGTTCAGTACTCCAGAGGCCAGACTCTTGGTGGCTCTTCTGCGATCAACTTCTTGATCTTTCACAGGTAAGCTCAAACCCAGATAATCTACGACTGTCGCTGACAAGCCAATATACAGGCCCACACGTGGTTCAATGGATCTATGGGCAGAAGAGGTTGGCGATGACAGTTACAAATGGGACAACGTGTTGCCCTACTTCAAGAAATCTGCTACGTTCACGGCTCCAGATCCTGCCACCTTCCCAGCCGGTGTCACTCCTTCTTTCAACGAGTCAGCGTTCGATAACTCCTTGGGAGGACCACTCCAAATTTCATACGGTGGATATACTCCGGAGGCCCTTGTCCCATTTCTGGATGGATTCAACGACATAGGCATCAGCCCAGCCGAGGACTTCAATTCCGGTGACTTGTTGGGTGCCAATTGGGTAACAAACAACATCAACCCGGAAAACAACCATCGATCTTCATCACAGACTGCATTTCTCAACCCATCTCTGTCCAACACTTCAATCACCATCTATCCCAATACTCTGGCTCGTCGGGTGGTATTTGACGGTACGACCGCTACAGGAGTAGAAGTTACTACAGGCAGAGCAACCTACACGCTTTCGGCACGAAGAGAGGTCATACTATCTGCCGGTGCCTTCCAGTCCCCCCAGCTGTTGATGGTGTCCGGAGTTGGCCCACAAGCCAGGCTGACGGAGCTCGGCATCCCTGTCGTGCGTGCGCTTGAGGGAGTCGGCCAGAATCTCCAAGACCACCCAATCTTCACCGTGTCTCAGGCCTTGAACATCCCTACCTCCTCCCAATACGACAGCTTCAGTGCTCCAGGCTACGCAGAGGCCGAGGCACAATATCTTGATAACCGAGCGGGGCCGCTGTCGCAAAACAAGGCTGTAATCGGCTGGGAGAAGTTTCCCGACCGTGAGGGGCTCTCCGACGCCACCAGGACCGCCTTGGATGCGCTCCCAGACGACTGGCCCGAGCTCGAGATGCGGGTTGCCCCTTACTACCTAGGTGTCACAAAGCCAGATCCTGCTGCTCAATTCACGACTGTTTTCGGCACAATCATCTCGCCGTTGTCGAAGGGCTCTATTGACATCGTCTCCAACTCGACAGAAGACATCCCACTCGTCGACCTCGCCTACTTCAGCGACCCAGGCGACATGGAGCAGGCGATCGCGGCCGTCAAGCGTATCCGAGACCTCTACGACAGCTCCTCCCTGTCATCTCTTCTGGACGGACCGGAGTTCGTGCCAGGTCCCAATGTCACCACTGACGCTGATATCGAGAACTATATCCGAGAAAACACTGGCACGATCTTCAACGCGGCAGGTACCACTAAGATGGGAAAGGCAGACGATTCAACGTCTGTGGTGGACCCGCAATGCCGTGTGTACGGTGTTGAAAGGCTGAGAGTCGTTGACACGGGCAGTTTCCCGTTTGTGCCTCCTGGACATGCGCAAAGCACCGCGTACATGCTGGCTGAGAAGATCGCTGATGACATCCAGAATGGGAATTGATTGTGAACAGCGAGGAACTGGAAAGCGAGAATTGGAATACAAGCAATTCCGAATGCAGCTTGTGGGTGGTGGGCTAAACTTTATTTTCTTGTTTTCAATTATGGTCTCAACTTATTCTCACGAATGCTTCGCAATCTCAAATTTAATGGGAGAAGCCGAACAAACTGCTTTTACAATAAGAAATGTGGGAGGTGTGATTTCATTTGACGTTGATCGTCAAATAAATGTGAGACTTCTCTCACTAGCTGGTACTCCCTCTCAGCCTTCTGTGACACATGGCAAACATGACAGCCCCTGAAAGAGAAACAAAAAAGAGGTCAAGGCAGCTACGAGAATTGGTTAATCCAGTCTTGACAACTTCGTGTATCAGTAGGGTTTCTAAGTTAAATGGCCTAGGCTCGTTTCAATTACATGCGCTGCCCGAAAATACGGTACCAACTGTACCAGCTACACCAAGCTGCCTTGCTGTGTTGACGTGGGAGAATCAACACAGCTCTAGACGCGCTGTCTCGTACCAAACCAGCATAGAAAGCCCCAAGAAAACTGTGGTCAATCAATTCCTTGAGGTACATACAACCTGGGCCAACTTGTCCAAGCAACGCAGGGTCTCGAGCAAGGCGTCTGGGAACGATGCCACTTAGCATGACCACAACTTGACACACCACCAAAAGCTGGAATTTTATGGCATTTTTAAATTTGACTGATTATCATGCTATGCGTGCAATTTGGCGTTTCCAAGTTAGTCATGCTTAACTTGATCAGAAGCAAGTCGGTGTTGTCCTAAGTAACCTGATGTTGCTTAGATGCACACTGAGCTGCCAATTCTTATAAGTGGCCATGTCGTCCCGATAAGCATATGTCAGGCCATATCGCACTAAAAGTTAGCGTGCAACTGCTCCACCCCTGTCAACCCCCAACCAGCGCGTTTGCTGGTTGACGCGCGATGACCCTTCAGCTGTCGCATTGGATCGCATCACATTCAAATTTCCCGTCTTTCCTTTTGCCTTATCACCCATAACAAGCACCCAAATCCCCTCCCATTGCCTACTCTCTGTCATCCCATAAACTTTCCCAGAAACCCCACTGCCGCCGCCGCCCTGCTAAACTCAGACCAGAAGCTCGATCCACTCCAACAGAATGTCTTTCCTCGCTCGCCGTGCCGTCGTCGCTACCCCGCGGGTCGCCCGTGCCTTCAGCACCACGCCCGCCCGGCCCCTGGCCAAGATCACCATTGTCGGCAACCTGGTCCAGACCCCCGAGCTGCAGGCCACGTCCACTGGCCGCGAGGTCCTGCGGTATGCCATCGCCTCCAACGTGGGCCGCGGCGACAACGTCAAGACGTCGTTCTTCAGGGTTTCCAGCTTCGAGGCAGAGGGTCCCCGTCGCGATTACTTCCAGAGCCTGCCCAAAGGGTCAGTATCCCCCCGCCCCCGTTCCGTGGTCGCGGAAAGCTGTGGTTGCAATGAGGAGGCGCTGATGTTTTACCTGCGCGCAGAACCCTGGTCTACCTCGAGGGCGACGCCACCAACGACAAGTACGAGGATGCAGAGGGCAAGAGCCGTACCTCACTGAGCATCGTCCAGCGTGAGTCACCGCCAACCCTGCAATGCCCTTTCCGCGAGACCGCGACGCTGACCGCGACTGATGCGCAGGCACCCTTGAGGTCCTCCGCAAGCCCCGGGGAGATGCCCCCTCAAACTAAGCGGTCCCGCCGAAAGTAAATAGATTACAACACGGGGCTGGCCGGAACTTGTGTGTGTCGATATGGATGACGGCTTTGCAGGAATTGTATAAGATACTTGATGATTACGAAAGGAGAGATGAAGAATTGTACGGGTTTTCCGGCGCGGTTGCGATCTCCACTCTTCCAACGGTTACGCTTCCATATGTCACACTTTTCTTCTGTGATACCACATTGATAATTCTCCACAGGGGCGTATTGAGTTATCGATGCAAACCATTGTCGATTTAGAGGCTTTACCTGGCTCGACCTCCAGTCGCTGGATTGATGCCATCATCTACTCACTTGCGAAAAACTGGTTCATGCGGTGGTATTGGCGGATTGTGGCTCCCAGATGTGTACACCACCTGGCTCGCAAGCCCATATCAACAGCGATGTCCAGCAAAAATGGGCCGTAATATGCATATTCTAGTCTATCCAGCTCCAGACCTGATGTACAAACGCGTACAGCCCGGCCTGGAACGGCCCTGTTTTGAGAGGATGCGTGTTGCCCATGCTTTCTAAACCAGATTGCAAGAATCCATACAACCGAAGCCGGCCGCGACACCCCCTTCTTCGCTCTGATCCCCCTTGGTCCTCAGCAAGTACCCGGCCTCCTCGTTGTGCAGGGTCTCCCCCGTGCCCTGGTCCCAGACACAGCTGCCGTAGATGCCCAGCTCGCAGATGACCCCGCCCTGCTCAAGCTTCCCGTTGCGGAGGATGATGTTGCTCACGGGCGGCGGCGTGATGAGCTCCATGAGGATGTACGACTTCCAGTGCGACTCGGGCAGGCCCGCGAGGAACGGCGGGATGGCGGCCCTGTAGCAGTTGTTGCCGCCGCCCTCGCGCTGCGGCTTGAGCACGTAGCGCCTGCACTCGTCCGGGTCGAGCGCCAGCCGCCGCGCCGCGAGCCCGGCCTCGCTGTCGTCCATGGGGAATATGTTGGTGAAGGTCGCCCAGAGGTCTTCCCACGCCTGGCAGCCCTCGGGCACGAAGCGGCTCAGCCCGTGCGCGGACGAGGGGCCCACGGGGGGAGTCGCGAGGACCTGCTGCACCTTCTTGGCGCCCGCGAGCTGCGTGAGCACCGTCGGGCACTTGATGGCGGCCGACCGCTCGAGGTGGTACCGCGCGTCCCACGCCGCCTCGCCCGGGTAGTCCGATGGGCCGTAGCCCGCGCGCAGATACACGACGGCGACCTCGAACTCCCTGCCCGGGTTGCTGGGCAGCCGGTAGAGGAGCTGGCGCCTCGGCGTGTCGGCTATGCGCGTGCGCTGGAGCGTCTCGCTGAAGGGCAGGCGGAAGACGGGGATCCGCTGCGGGGCGGGCCTCTGAAGGGCGTATTCGAGGTGCCGCTGGTCGAAGACGTTGCGCTCGCCGTCTTGCACCAGGAAGATGATGCAGGTCTCGAGGCCGAGCTCTGACTTTGGGTATGCTCTGAAGGCGGCCCTCATGCCCGATGCTAGGCCCTCGACGCTGTCGTTACTGGGGAGGTTCAGGCTGCTGTGTGCCCCTGGTTGCTTGAGGGACGAGTATTCGGTGTCGGCAAGAAATCTGGGTATTTGTCAGTTGTGTTACTCTGCCGGAGGAGGGTGCGATCTGATCCTACTTGTGAAGCGAACATGTTGAAGATGAAAGTCCTCCGAAAGAAGAAGCAATGGTGTTAAACTCGACTTGCTTCACCTTGGGTACAGATGATGGGTCTGCCGTATCCTTGTGAACCATGTAGTCGGAACGGAACAGTCCTAAAGAGAGGTTCTGCAACCCGGTCAGTACGTCATGTCACCAGTCTCAGGGCCGGATACGTGTGAGCATGCCTGGACGTATCCCTCTTCCTTTACTCTGCAGTGGACCTTCCACAAATTGCCAATGAAGTCGTCTCCGTCGGCGACCCTGTGTCCGTCAGTACTAAGCCTTGATGAGCTTTTCAGAAAGATGAGCCACTCACTCCTTGACCATGTCGGCGAGAAAACCCTCATCCTGGCTGACTTTGGCATACAGCTCGTTGTATGCCGTCTGCACGCCCTTTGCTTGGTCGAAGCAGACCTGCGGGAATGGGCTGGGGAACAAGGTGACGGGTACATGAGTAGCTAGTACACCCTCTGGATCTGTCTCGGCAGACACCAGCGACGGTGGTGGGCGGACGGCGAGCCCGTTCGCGATGGCCCAGTCCTTGATGACCTCGACAAGCCTCTCCCTCTCAGGGCCGTCAACGTTTGGAGGGTAGCTCTCCGTTGTGAGAGTCTGTGTAGCCATATTGAAACGGCCTTTTGTTTGTAAGTGACAATGCTGTCAGCCTGGGATGGGATCTGCAATGCTCGTCAGTCAGAGTGGGTTATTTTGAAGGGCCGAGCAGCAGTGCTCCATCAGCTTTGCGACTCCTTTAACTGCAGGTACGCTGGTGAAGGGGTCTTTTGGCAGACCTACAAGGGATATCAAAACTCTTCAACCAGGTTGTTCTCGACGATGTCTAGACGAAGTCGAGGACGATCTCACAAATTGCACAGAGTTCCTTGAGCATTATTAATCCTCTAGCTGCTCCCGAGTCCGGAGCCACGATGCCCTCTGCCCTCCCCCACGACTCAGGGAGTAGATGGCAACTTGAACATGGCAGCAGCCAGGTCACGCAGGTTTACGTCACTTTCTCTACAGCACAAATGTTTCTTACACAGAGTAAGTACTCAAGCCACACAAGTTTACATTTTAAAGACACCTGAGGCCTTGCCTGTTCTTTTAAGAGGGGTAGCCACAGGCAACCCTGGGTATGACCCTTATCACTGATAAGGCGGGGTAGTCCCCCCCCCCAGGCCCCTACCCCGCCGTCCCTGTCAGGCACTTCTCAGTCGCGGCTCGACCCCCAGGGTTCACTCAGGAGAGAAACTTCCTGCGGTCGCGTCACCCTGTAACGCGCTGGGGGTGTGCAATTCAAGGTTTCCCTTCAAGGTGACAACGCTACCTGCTTTTGCGACCTGTAGATACCTCAGATTTTGTCGACCTGTACCTAATCTCCTTCTTCCTTCAAATTATCCCCTCGATCTCTTCATCTTCTCCTCAATTTCTGCCCACAGGCAGCCCTCTTGGCGGGACTTCTGCTCTCTGGTGTTTCGAGACAGTGTTCCTGCAGCGACCCTGGACTGCACATTGTCATTGGGCACAGTACCACCAACATCCTCAACGACCGTCGAGCGACCAACCTCAACTGTGAATCACAGCTTTCCCCGCCCCCACATCCATCGAGGCGCCAAACGCCTAGTTAACGGCCCAGCGTTCCCGGTATTTTGACCGCTTCAGGTTGGTAACTCAACTGAGCGTCTCTAACACTGCTAGGGGCTTTCAACCACTCCGTCTCACTCAATGCCAGCCGTTGTTGAGCGAGTCTTCAGTTCAGTGCTCTTCTTACTAGCCAGGTAAACAGCCCCTTCGATTTCACTTACAAACCCCCTGCCACTTGATTCTGCCTCTGTGCCACGAGCCCCGACAATCATCTTTGTTCTCCACAAGTGACACAATGAACCTTCACTTGACTAATGCCATTTCTTAGTTGATTGGTGGATACACCCACACCCAACATGGCCGGGACGAAGGGTGATGATCCCTTTGACTGGGAGATAGATCGTGTGATCCAGGAGCTCTGCACCACCGATCGAAGCTGGATCCCTACACCTCGTGGCAAGCTGCCAGACGCGGAGACCTTGGCTGAGAAGTTGCTAGAGGGCGAATACGACGGGGAGACCTTGCTGGCCACTCCAGAGGATGACCTCTGGAAGGACCTGGGTATCACCAAGGCCAAGTTCAAGGTCACTCTTCGACATGCCATCGCCCAGTTTGTCTCGCAGAGCCCCAAGTACAAGAAGCATTTGGCATCTATCAAAGATCAGGATGCCGACTCCGAAGTTGACACTACTGAGGCTCCGCGTCCCCACCAGGCCTTCACTCCAATGTCCGACACCAGTGTACCGGCTCTAGCGCCAGCTACTGTGCAACCCATCGAGACAGTCGAGAATAGTGTCGAAACCCCACGAACCGATGAACACCCTGATGAGCCGCCTAGGAAAAAGGCGAAGCGCTTGGAAGTATCAGCCATGACCACAACAAGTCGACCTTCCAATGCAGATCAGCACTTCAACGTCGCACCCATTCCCACTGAGCTGGACACCATTAAGCACTCCTTGAAAGATACAGCACGAGTGTCACCGCACAGGGAGATGGCAGTGGAGATGGCAGCAGCCCCACTAGGAGACTTCGAAATCGATTTCAAGCAATTCGACAGCAGCCCTGGGGCATACTGGGGCAATGGCAAGCTTCCCAGATCAGGCATTATTGAAGCCTCGACCTCCACAGACAATGATGTCGACTTTGGCTGGGGATGCCCCAGGCCCATTGGTAGGGCAAAGAAGAAATACATCGCCGACAAGCTCAAGGCATACCTCCGCCGCCAGAAGCAAGAAGTGGATGATGCCAACGACATCTTGCCACTCTATGGACATTCTGATGACGAGGAATACGGTTCTGAGTTGGAAAAGCTCGTTGAAGAAGAAGAAATGGAAGAGGCCGAAGCAGACCCAGCCCTTGGCCTCGATGAGTCTGAGATAGATCGTATTCTCGAGCAGATGGTGGACGGTTGTACCACCCATTGGCATGAGCAGCAGCTTTCGAAGGAAAAGCACAAGGCTTACAAGATGTGGGATGACGCCCGCAGACATGGCACCAGAGGCAGCACCGTCAAGGCCATGTCCGAAGAGCTCTGGAAGGGACGGGCACGCCTCGAGAAGACACTGAAGCAGATGAAGGATAATCAGTACAAGACGGAGTCTGAGCTCCGTGGCATGTCTGATTTCCTGCAGCCGGATATCGACAAGATTGAGCACATCAAGTGGATCATCGGCGTGCTCAACAGCCCACATGCGCCGGAACGTGTCGTCCGGCCGAAAGCACCAACCCAGAGGAAGCCTAAGACGAAGCGCACAGACGACATCGACCTTTGGAGTGAGGATGAGCTGCAGGAGGAGATGCACAACTTCATTGTCGATGACGACCCTTACGAGGAGGCTGACCCTCGAAAAGAGTCCGTGGACTCCCCGGACACTGAAGCAGACGCAGTAGAGCACTCAGTTTCGAACACGCTCCTGAATGTATCACAGAGCTTCGGATCTGGGACCAGCGATGACATCGAAATGCACGACTTGACACAGATTTACGACTCGCCTTTCGGAAGCCGCAGTCATGATCTAATCAACTTGGTGACTCCGACCAAACCGAAGCCAAAGCCTGCAACCCCAAGAGGATCTGCTAAACGCACAGCAGGTAGTGCGTCCCCAGCTGCGGAGAAGCTTCCCCTGAGTGACATACAGGCCGTCGCTAATAAGGGCTTTTCATACTGGGAGAAGAGACGGGACTTTGAGCGACTCATTGTGACCATTCTCTGCCAGCAGCACCAAGCCAGGCAAGATGATATATTCCACAGCGTACTGTTTCTACAGAAGGAAGAACGTTCGGTCGAATCGTTCAAGCAAGAGTACATCGATTTCATCTGTAATTACGTCAAGCCCTCCTCAGAATTGGTCAGAGGCTCGAGGGAGAAGAATCGATATGATACAGCGGCTCTGATCACCAGACTATTCGACATCTACCTGAACAAGCACTCGGACTCAACTTTCTTCAATGTTAGAAATGTTGACGAAGATCTGATCGGGCGTGTTAAGGCAGGGATGGGACACCTTGCTGAATTCTGGACCCTGCTCACAACCTTGGGCCCCTACTTCGGCTACACACAGCACGAGGATCGGCTCGCCTCAACTGATGAGGAAGATGCCTCCGAAGGCTCTGGTGCAACTGCTGAGCCTGAGAAAGCACCGGCTGGATCCTCACAGAATGTCAGGGCCAAGGAAAAGCGGCGCCAGCGAGAGCAGCAGCAGCGAAGACTTCAGCTTCGAGAAGAAGTCCAGGGCTCACTGCTGCTTCCAAGCGAGAAATCCCGCCTTATCATCAACGAGTCCAAGCTGGAGGATCAGAATCTGGTGTATGTCCACGACCATATAGCCGGACGTATCAAAGACCACCAGATCGATGGAGTGCGTTTCATGTGGGATCAAGTCTTGTCAGATGCGAAGCAGGGCTGCCTGCTCGCCCACGCCATGGGGTTGGGTAAGACGATGCAGGTGGTGACCCTCCTGACTGCGATTCAAGAGGCAGCGAATTCCGAAGACCCCAAAGTGTCCTGCCAGATACCCGATCATTTGAAGGTGTCCAGAACACTCATACTCTGTCCCGCGGGTCTCCTTCAGAACTGGGTGGAGGAGCTCATGAAGTGGGCGCCTGTTGGTCTTCTTGGGTCTCTCCTTTGGGTCAGTGCCGACCTAACAGAAGAGGAGCGGTCTGGTATGATCCTAGAATGGGCGGAGGCAGAGGAGGGCGGAGTCTTGGTGATCGGATACACGATGCTTACGCAAATCTCGATACGACTCGATCTGCTGTCCCTGCTTCTGGAATCGCCCTCAATTGTCGTTGGCGACGAGGCACACCTGTTGAAGAACGAACACTCACGGAGAAGCAGCATTGCCAGCCGTTTTAGGACACACACTAGAATCGCCCTAACAGGGTCACCACTGGCCAACAACGTTGATGAGTACTATGCTATGATCCAATGGTAAGTCTATTCCGGATTTTCGATCCTGCCTGCTAATGCTAATCATCGCCCAGGGTCGCACCGGGCTTCCTCGGGGACAAACAATGGTTCAACACAGAGTACAGCCGCCCAATCGCCAAGGGCTTGTACGAAGACAGCACTCGCACAGAAAAGACGAAGGCCAAAATCCGTTTGGCAGCGCTGACAAAACTTGTGGCGCCTAAAGTGCATCGCAGGACCATTGCCACTCTCAAAGACAGCCTACAACCAAAGACGGAGTACATTGTTTATCTCGACATTAGAAGTGTACAGAGAACAGTATACCTGTCCTACCTGGATATAGTCAACAAGGCAGCGAGTGGTGAACAGTCCACATTAGTGTGGGCTTTGATCAGGACTCTTGGCCTCCTTCTTGCCCACCCGTCGATTGTTGAAAAGGCTTTGAAGCAGAAGCTCCAGGAAACTATGGATTCCAACAAAATTGCCAGCAAGGAGGGCAAGGAAGATCCTTTTGCCTCACTGCCTCTGCCTCACCAGGTCGTGACCTCCACTTTGGACATTCTTGCTGCTCAGGATGGCTATGCAGATCTCAGCAGCTCCTTCAAGATGCTCGCCCTATTTAAAATCATTGAGGAGACGACGAAACTGGGAGAGAACCTCCTAGTCTTTACTCAGAGCATACCCTCATTGAACTTCATCGAGAAGATCTGCAGGCGGAGAAAATTGGTGTATCGGCGACTGGATGGTAAGCAGCTTTCGGATACAATATCAGCCCCCTCAACAAGGAACTCCTCCCCCGTCTAGCCTGTGACACAGATGTCTTATCAGGCCACAACTTCTGATACAGGCTATGGCCGCATTGTGGTCCACTCTTCCCCATGTCTATTTGGAACTACTTCCTTGTTGCCTTGATAGCTGACTCTGAATGCTGCAGGAAAAACTGAAGTCAACAAGCGCCAGGCACAGGTCAAGGCATTCAATGAGGGTACTGGGCAAGTCTACCTGATTTCAACGACTGCAGGCGGTGTAGGTCTCAACATATACGGGGCAAACCGTGTTGTCATATTTGACTTCCAGCACAGTCCCGTCCACGAGCAGCAAGCCATTGGTCGAGCATACCGCATCGGGCAGACCAAGCCAGTGGTTGTGTACTGGTTGATCTGTGACGGCACTTTTGAGAAGACCCTGCACAACCAACAGGTCTTCAAGAACCAGCTAGCCTCCAGAGTGGTGGACAAGAAGAATCCTTTGCCCAAAGCAACGTCAATGCGGCAGTACTTCGCAGAGCCCTTGCAAGTCGAGCACCAAGATGTGGCAACGGCAGCGTATTTGGGCCGAGACGTCATCCTGGACAAACTGCTTCTGTCAGATGAGATCCGGGAGGGCATTTCGTCTATCAGCACCACAGAGACTTTTGAAGAAGAAGATACCCAGAAACTGGAAGCTGAAGACATAGCTTTAGCAGAGCAACTGGTGGAGCAGCAAATTTCTCGAAGAAACAACCCTACGGAGGAGAACCCACTGGGGATCCCAAACCCCCCAGAACCGTCGGAACATGTAGGAGAGACCCCATCCTTTTTTCTTACAAGCTCCTTTCATCCCCAAGCTACTGATTCGAATTCGGCAACCACGGCCACACCAGTGCCTGGGCAAATTGTTGCTTCTGCAATTCCGGATTCTCGGGCAGGTTCCCTTCCTCTGTCTACCGTGGACTCTGAGGACCGAGGTGGCCTGTACCGCCCCCTGTCCCTACCCCCCGAGTCTCGGTCTATCCTTGCTTCATCTCCAGCGAATTTCGAGCCCACGGCAGCTGCTGATGCTAATTTCCCAACGCAGATGGTACCTACCATTGCCGCTCCTTCCGGCTTCTCAGTGCCTATGGGGCATCACCAACTCGAGGCGTATCGGCTTTATGTGGCCGAGGCGGGCGACTACCTAGCACCGCGTGTACTCGCTCGAGACGACCCGTTCACAGACCCTGACCCAAGACACCAACTTGGTGCTGCTGGAGCACAGAGTCTGGCATGGGCTGCTACCGCGCCGAGCGTCACGCCTGTCACTGTGAATACAACTCAGAGCCGCAGTGCTCAAGTGGAAGTAACTGATCCTGGACGACCCACTGTTGTACCGCAAGACATGTTACCTGTAGCGATAGGTGGCGGTCACAATGTCTCTCGAGAATCCATGAAACCCATCGGGATGGCGTCAATGATGTCGAGGCCCGTCGCGCCGGGCACCAGGCTTGACGGAATGGGCGATTTCCGGGACGAATTGACGAGGCAGGCGAGTCATCCCCTCGTACCACAGGTTCCGGATATTGTGGATCGAATCAACAAGCACATCAAGGGAGGTGGCCTTGTACGAACAAGCACATGGGCCAAGCTCAAAGCCCTCGTACGGGGACGCCCAGATCGCGCCGATAGAATCATCAGTGGCGGCGTATCTGCCCAGACTCTGGCCACGGCTGGCAACCCAAAGGCTGCCCTAGAGGACCTCTTAGATGGTCGCAGCTCGGCACCGGTACCACAAACTCAGGATGATAGGCGCAAGAAGGACCCTGACGTAGGAGACCCCCTCTGATCTTTTCGCTACCTGATGTTGCTACGACATTTGGACATCGGGCTAACTTCTGCCATTTTCAGCACTCGCGGCAGATCTTGCAGCGGTCATTGACTGAGAGCACCCAGCGGACCGAAGCAAACAGCCAGAAAGAAAGGGACTTGGCGGCTGTCCGGGGCGTGTGGGCCAAGAGGAAGTCCAAAACGCAAGATCGCCCCCAGGAGCCCAAGGTCAAGGCTGAGAAGGCTGAGCAACGACGGCAGAGCATGCCAACCAGTGGGGCTGGAAGGACGAAGTCAAACCCGTTTGTCATTGACGACTAATGATCTCCTTCCGACATCACTACCTCCCCATTCTGTTTTCCCTCTTCTCCTCTTCTCTTCCTTGTTGATTGTTATGCACTTCACAAAATTTTCATGAGATTTCCTTTTGGAGTTCATCTCGAAGATACCCCCTTACGACTGTGGACTTTTCTGGACTTTGGCGTTCTGGACGTCTAAAAGCTGGTTGATATTGCTGGTTGCTGCGGGAGCCTGGCTCGGTGTGTTTTGACGCATTTCCACTACCCAGAGGGTTGCATTTTCTTTCCTCATACAAGGACAACGCATCCGTCGAGCAATCATCATAGATGTCTTTTCTTGGAAGAGGCTTTAGCCTTAGTCAATAGGCCGGGCAGTTCCAGGGCCTATACTGTTTTAAATGTGCATTCTATAGCTTTCGCAGCTCTGATTGATCGTGACAGGTTTGATTGATGTGTTTTGTGTGACACGCGATTGAGTAAGAATAATACTACCCGACTAAAGAAGCAGCAAGCATAATAAGCCCGCCAAAGCCATCCACGCCCGAGCACCACTCCTCCCAGCCCGCAGCACCACGTGATGGAGCAGTGCTAGCATCCGAGGCCTGGCTGCGGGACACCCAAGCATCGTCACACGACAGCCGGCCCTCATACAGCCTGACGACCTCTCCGTCCGCGGCCAGTCCAAACGAGTCACCGGTGCTGGGCGGCCCGCTGCGGCTCTCCGTCATCCAAGCGGATTCGTCACCGGCCTCCCACAGCTGCTTCCTGGCCGGCAGGGGCGCAAGGACGAGGTCGTCTGGAAGCTGGCACATTGCTGCCGGATCGAAGTAGAAGACCATGTTGACCACGCGGTAGATCACGCCTAGCCTAGTTGCTCATGGATAATTAGCCTTTCTGAGACTGTCGGTCGGTCCGCTGCGATGGGGTTGAAAGAGATGGATATAGACGTACCTCCTCCTTGATTCTCTGAATATCCACTCCTTCCAGGTCGTCTCAAGCCCGTTGTTGCATGCCATGCATTGCGTCTGGCATGTGACGTCGACACGGGAGAGTTGTTGGATTATCAGCTAGAGCACGCTTGTCAGAATTTTGACATTTGGTAGCAGAGAGCGAGAAACAAATGGAAGGGCTCAGAGGGCGCTTCAACCTACCGACACGGCTTTCACCAACAGGAAGTCAACATTATTGCTTTCTGTCTCGCCTTCGCCCAACCGCACGAGAACGTAGATGGCCAGGGCCTGTATGGCTGAAAGCAGCCCCCACTTGCTCAGGTTCAGATGCTGTATTTCATTTCAGCTCATCAATACCGGCCCTCGAAAAGTATGGAAATGGTCAGTCATACCTCTGCAGACAGACGTTCACATTCCATCCGCACATTCTTCCAGAACAATTTGCGGCCCGTTTGAACCCCGCCGTTGATCATGTGTACCAGACTAAGACAGTTGGTAAGTGGCTCCATTTCGACATCCTCAACACTGGAAGAGATGACGCTCTTGTGGACAAAGGGCGGGAGGTCATTGTGGCGCTGGATCATCAGGGGGTAGGACTTCAAGTTGTGGAGGATGAGGTTGATGGTTCTCTGGGTCCCATATTGGGTCGTGGGCCGATGGATGAGTGATCGGACAGCGATAGAAGGCGTTGGCGGTATCGAAGGGCTGGCCCAGCTCAGGCCTCCCTGAGCTTGGGAAATCTGAGTCTGAGTCGTCGATGTTGTCGCCGGACGAGTTGATGTCGATGAACCGAGTGAAATAGGAGAGCTGAATGACTGAGTGTCGAAAATGTCTGCGAGACCAACGCCGGTGTCATCCCAATCGAGGTAGCCTCCAAAGCTTGACAGCTCCTGGTCTGACAGGGCAAGCACACCTTGGACAACTGTATCGCCAGCTGCACCTCCTGCAAAGCTTCTGGTACTGGGAATATGCTCTACAATCTGCGGGGTCGCCGTCTTGCTCCGGCCGGTATGAGTTCCCTGGCTTGGGGCCTTGGCTCTAGGAGTATTGGCTGGATATAGACACTCAATTCCCTTGTTTATACACCTCGAGCACTCGGGCCTCTTGTTGTCACAAGCCACTTTCCCTCTGGCACAAGCAACACAAGATCGAGGGCGGATGGAAGGCCCGGACCTTCGAGAACGGCAATAGTATCCATGTCTCTTCAGAGTAGACTCTACAGCCCCACAATTATAGTACCTAGGTGTCAGCCCATGGCCCTGACGAGCGTTCGGGATGTGATTCCGGAAAACTAGTGATGCATAGGTACAACTCACGTTTGTGAAAGGGCTTGTTGCATTGTGTGCACCAGAAGACAGACAGATCTTGTCTCTCGGTGGTGTCCATTTCAGATTGGATCGGGAGTTTGATCGCGGCTTAGGTATACAAAAGTGAAATGTAACGCGCAATTCTTGGAATACAAAATTCGATTTGCCATTGGAGGTCCTACTACATGGCAAGACACGGTGGGCTCATGTTTGATAGTTTGTCAGCATTTCGGTTCAAGGCCGAAACGGCGAGTGATGTAAGTAAGCGGCGCTTTCCTCAAAATGGACGATAATAGCGTGCTCTTCGACGGCCGGGACAATTTGTAGACTGCATTGAACCTGGTCAAATTATTCATCAACTGTTCAGCCCGGTTCAAATTCAGGTAGGCCTTCTGGCGGCACATACATATTGGCACACTCCGAGGCAGGTGCTGAGATGCGCTGGCGTCCGTACAAATTTGTCTATGCCGTGAAATCAATAGAACTTGGCCTATATAAACTTGGTCTTGCTTGTCACTGAAAGCATCATGTATTCCTCTAGATATCTTCATCACTAGGTAATGATTTGTACTCGGTGTCAAACTGAATACCTCATTTGAAGACATATCACATTGTTACTTGTACAACAACCATGGCCGAAGCTCCTCCTTTCCCCTCCCCAACCAAGCGATGGCACACCAAAGCCCAGCCATCCACCTCCCCGACCCGCCCAGAGCTGTCGGCCAGGGGTAAGTCCGTGATAATCACAGGAGGCGGCACCACAGGCATCGGCGGGGAGACAGCCCGCCACTTCGCCCAGGCAGGCGCCTCAAGGATCGCCCTCCTCGGCCGGCGCGAGGGTCCCCTCCTCGACAACAAGGCCTACATCGAGAGGGAATACCCCGGGGTAGAGGTCATCACCATCCCGGCCGACATCACCAAGCAGTCCGACGTAGACGCGGCCTTCTCCCTCTTCGCGGGCGGGAACGATACCAGCAAGATCGACGTCCTCGTGCACACCGCCGCGGCCGTCGGGCCGAAAGACCCCGTCTCGGACGCAGACGGCGACGCATTCCTCGAGACGGTGCAGGCCAACGTCGCGGGCGCCCTGTGGGCCGCCAAGGCGTTCGTCCGGCACGCCGCGCCGGAGGGGGCGGTCGCCATCGCCGTCAGCTCGTGGGCGGCGCACCTGAGCGTCAACGACGCCTTCTCGGCGTACTGCGTCGCCAAGATCGCCGCCTTCCGGCTGTGGGACACGGTGGCGCTCGCGAACCCGCGCCTGAGCGTATTCCACACGCAGCCCGGGGTGGTCCTCACCGAGATGAACCTCAGGGTCGGGGGCGCCAAGAGCTTCGAGGGCGTGCAGGTCGACGATGGTGAGTGGGGAGTCAGGGGTAGCACTGCAGTGAGAAGAATCGTGAAAGCTGACAAGCACATTCCGTGCATATTAGTGTCTCTGCCGGCGAGCTTTAACGTCTGGCTTGCGAGCCCTGAGGCCCGGTTCCTCAGGGGAAAGTTCGTATGGTGCAACTGGGATGTGGACGAGCTCAAGGCTCAGGCGGCAGAGATTGAGGGGGGGACGAAGTTGAACATTGGGCTTGTGGGATGGCCTTTTGATGACTGAGGTGGGTGGGAATAGGACATTTGTGAGAAGGTATCGTCAGAACCCGCCAGAGTTGAAGCAATCCATTCGTTTCTGAGATTGGACGATCATTACTGGGATTCTAGGCCCAGAACCGGGTTGGAAGCCCTCTTCCATCTTGTCCTTTGGACCATTGTGTCCCGATAATTAAAAGCATCACTCCGATACACCAAAGCTCCAGAATCAAAACCAGGTATATACTAATCACACCGACCGCCACAAAGCTTCCACCTATAAACCGCTCCCTCCAAGTCAGGCTTAAAAATCACTTTCGTGTCAGATCTTTGTCATCAGCAGTCTTGCAGTATGATAATCTTGTTGATAATAATTATGCTGATGATGATAAATACTGATGCTAATCGACGCCCATCTTTTGAGACAGACTGTGTCGATATGAATATCTAACTGACACCGGCCTTCATTTACGCTCAAACAAATTACAAGCTGTAGGTGTGAGCCTGGACATTGATAGTCTCAACCGTGAAGACCCTGTTATCCTCCGTCTTGAGGCCGGTGGAAGTAACTTCGTTGATGCCCAGGGTGCCGGCAAAAGTGGTGTCCGCCGCGTTCAGGATCACGGTCGTATCGACGTACTCTGCACGACCTCGTCAGCTTTCAAACTTGATACAAGCAAAACATTTTTGCGAGGGAACATCACGCACTGTGGGCAAGAGCAGTGCCGGTGCAGGCCTGGGCCTGGCACTCGACCGCGGTTCCCCAGCCTTGGGCCTGGCCGGAGCTGGTCGACAGGGTCGAGACCTGCTTGCCGTTGAGGTAGACGGTCTGGTCGTACTCGCTCGTGTCGTCGTTGAAGACGTCTGCCGGTTAAGGTCAGCAACACACCCCTTCCCTGACGAAACCCACCGGCCAGCCGCCGGCGGTGCACTTTTGAACATACAATGCATAGTGACCTGGTCGCCCGCGTCGGCGGGGACCATCTTGCCGCCCAGCTGCGTGTCCTGCAGCGTGCTCGCCCAGATGCACCACTGGCCGGCGGTGGCGCCGTCGCAGTTGGCACCCGGGTCAGTGAAGGCCACGGCCAGCGCCTGGATCAGGTCGCCGCCGCTGGTTCCCATGCCCGGCCAGAGGGCGAGGCGGTCCGTCTGGGGGCTGGGAACCTCGGGGAGCACAATTGTCGTGTTGGCCTCGCGGATCCACGACTTCGTGGGGCCGAGGGAGAAGGCTGGGCCGAAGCCGATGGTGGAGTCGTCGGCGGCATGGACGACGGCCGCGAGGGCGGCGAGGAAGGAGATCTTGGCAGCGGCGGACATTTTTATTTCTGTCTTGTCTGTCTGAGGGTTTTGGTGCCGGGCTTGGGAATGAAGGACTAGACTGGGTTTATGAGTCGATGTTTTGTACGGAAGGGCAAGTATATACAAGTGCAGCAAAGTAAACGATTGTAAGCGCGCCGGGCACCGGTAACAGAATGAAATCGGGTAGGAATAGACCAGAGTAGTTCTTGGCTAATGGGTATGAGCTCTTATGGAATTGTCCTCCCTTTTGTACCATGTCTACATTGCGTGGTGGTTGTTTCTATTCTGAACCCATCGTGGTGGGCCGCTTCTTTGATCCAATCAGATCTCATGCCGTGGGCTGGACCACTCTATCAGAGGGTCCTCTATTTGCCCCTTTCATTGTTTCGAAACGGTTAATTTCATGCCAAGGGATGAATTCCTCCACCAAGTCAGGTGCTTCCAGCTTTCAATTCCATTTGGAAGGCTTTCAGAGTCAGTACCCCAATCCCGCTCTTGCAGGAGGATAGCAACATGAGTAAGTTCATGTTATCTAGGTAGGCTCTATCTCGAGCGATTCAGCATCGAGTCTGGTAGTCTATACACCAGGAAGAATTCTTTTCTGTGGTTATTGGTAATGTCCAGCACGTAATTATGTGCAGTCTTGTTTAGCGAGGCCAGCCAATTGTTCGGCGTAAGTTATACAAGTCCTCAGTGGTGACTCCTCACGCCTCGCTTGATCTATGCTCTGAGTTAAAGGCGATGAGCACAATTCCGAGATCACTCGTGTTTTTCTTTCATTTTGAAAAAGCCTAGCTAGAGCATGAGCGCTTACCCAGATCCTCATTGGCAGTCTTGACTTATTTTAGCAAGAACTTTCTCCCATTATACCCCTAGATCTAAGCAACGAGGTAGTAAGATTCCCAACTCTCCTTTATAGTGTACTTTGTAACTAATACAGCTAAGCTGTATAATTCTTACCCACATTATACACATTGCGCAACATTATACATTCCCATCACTCGAGTATGTAGGTATGAGAGCATCTGTTATGAACTAATTATAGCACAACGCTTTCCAGCTTTAGCAGTGACCCCAGCTACGCTATCCCCAAAGCCGGCTATAGGATTCAAAACATAGGAGCATCAGATGACAACAGCAATTTGGACAGTAGCTTGGATACGGAAGTATCCTTAGTCAACCGCCCAGAGGTCAGCATCGACAGCTTCCGAGACGAGGTCACAACTCCAGACTGTACCGGCGCCAATCCTCCGAAGGGCGACTTTGCAAGTTTTCTAGTAATTATGAAATGCGAAAGTAAAGCTGCAGTTTCCCCAAGGGTCAGTGAACCGGTGTTGAATATGTCCTGGGGCCTATACAGGTTGTCTTGTGGCAGTATTGAAGAGAGAGCTTGAGTGGTACGTAAATGCTTATGATGAGCAATCAGGGTGACGAGCAACGCCGATGGGAATAAAGATAGATGGCATGGTGCTCAACATTCACAATCAGCAAATTCAGAGTAAAAGAGGACCGAAAAGTTTTGTGGCAGTCATATCGCTCATGAGGCGATGCCAAATGCTATATTGATAATTGTGAGAGGTGCACACCCACCGTCGCGCATGCATGTCCAAGACAAGATCCCAGCAGCAATATTTGCGACGGTAACGCAGGATCATATCCAACGATAACGGATGGACCAGGTTTTGAAGTCAGATACTTCAATAGTGTCAGAATGGTAAAAGTTCAACGCAGATCATCCCGTCCCTCCCCTCGCCTTAAATGGCCGCTGTTGCCCGCTCGAGAGAACGTGATTCCGGCCTGATGAGCTCCCCTCTGGTTCGTGGTCGGCAACAAGGGCTGTGGTTTTTTCGCACAGCACACAAAGGACACAACGAACTTAGGCAACGGGGCTCACCCTCCTGACCGAGTCGGCCTCACGCTCGAGCAGCGCCTCCAGGACCCTGCCGCTGCCCAGCCCGCCGCCGTTCTGGGCCTGGATCTCCCTGACGTTCTCCTCGATGCCCAGCTGGGCGTCGGTCCAGAGCGGCTCAACAGCGGCGGCGTCGGTCTCGCCCACGCCGATGAAGCCGCCCTCGGCGGCCCACTGGCTGGTGCGCTTGATGCCGAGCTCGGTCCAGATGGAGTCGACGGCGTTGACGAGGTGGTCGCGCAGCTCCTTGGTGTGGCCGGGCGTGGGCGTGATCCGGAGGCGCTCCTGGCCGACCGGCACGGTGGGGTAGTTGATGCTCTGGACGTAGATCTGGTGCTTCTGCAGCAGCATGTCGGAGGCCTTCTTGGCAAGCTCGGCGTTGCCGACCAGGATGGGGACGATGTGGCTGGGGTTCGGGATGACCGGGATGTCGCGCTCTTCGAAGGCAGCCTTGACGGCGCGGGTGTGCAGCTGCTGCAGCTTTCGGTCGCCGTGGTAGTCCATCTGGTACTCGATGGCGGCCTGGGCGCCGGACATGGTGGCCGGGGGGAGGGAGGTGGTGAAGATGAAGCCAGGAGCAAGTGACCGAATCATGTCGACCATCTTGGAGGTGCCGGCGATGTAGCCGCCGACGCAGCCGTATGCCTTACCGAGGGTGCCAGTGATGATGTCGATGCGGTCCTGAAGGGTGCCTTGGGGCCGGCCCTGCTTATGGGCCTCGAAGTCGAGGTGCTCAGCAACGCCGGCTCCGTGCGGGCCGTACATGCCGACGGCATGGACTTCATCGAGGAAGGTGATGGCGCCGTACTTCTCAGCGAGATCGCATATCTTCTCAATAGGACCAATTGAGCCGCACATGCTGTATACGGACTCGAAGGCGATGATCTTGGGGACGTGCAGCGGCAGGGCAGCCAGCTTGGCCTCCAGGTCCTCGACATCATTGTGCTTGAAGACAATCTTCTTGGTGCCGGAGTGGCGGATTCCTTGGATCATGGAGGCATGGTTCAGGCTGTCGGAGAGGATGACGCAGTCGGGCATCTTGCTCCCCAGGGTAGCCAGGGTGGCATCATTGGCAACGTAGCAGGAGCTGAAGACGAGGGCGCCCTCCTTCGAGTGCAGCTTGGCAATGGCGCCCTCGAGTTCCACGGCATGCTTGTTGTGGCCCGAGATGTTCCTGGTACCACCGGCGCCGGCGCCGTACTCGTCGAGGGTCTCGTGCATCTTGCGCAGGACGTTGGGGTTGCGGCCCATGCCCAGGTAGTCGTTGGCGCACCAGACGGTGACCCTCTCCTCCTTGTTGGCCATGTGAGCGCGGGGGAACTCCTTGGCCAGGCGGTTGATGTTGTTGAAGTAGCGGTAGGACTTGTCCTTGTGCTTCTTCTCGAGCTCGGCATCGTAGTAGGCCTCGTAGTTGAACTTTGCGTCGGCATTGATGGGGTAAACGGCGGGGGCGGCGGGGTGACGGGGAGCAGCATGAGGGACATGAGCTGGACAGGAGCTTCTGGGTCAGCGAGGAGGGAGTCACAGGTAGCAGAGCAGAGGGCGCATGGGCATCAACTCACCCTTCTCACGGCCGGGGATGACGGTGGTCTCGATGGCGCGGGCCTCGTTGGAGCGGCTGCTGTGCAGGCAGCGCTTGGAGGCGCGGGAGGCGTGGGCGTGGGCGGAACCGCGGGCGTGATGGGTCGAGACGGAGCGGGTGGACAGGCCGGCGATGCCGCTGCTGGTGGTGAAGCTGCCGACCTTTGCGGACTGGACGGCGAGGGCCTGCCCCATGACGGGGCAGCGGTAGGCCAGGCCCTGCAGACGGGACATGGTGCCTCCGCACGGCGAAGACGTGGCCTTGGCAGCCGGACGGGTCGAGGTGGAAAGGGCACGCAGGGTCGCGGGGGATGCCTTCTTCATGAAGGGGCACATGGCCTTGGACTGCCGTAGAACAGCGTCCATGTTCACGGCGTCAATGGGTTTGGGCGAGAGTGAGTGGGTGTGTTGTGTTCGAACAGGCGGTGGTGGGTTTTAGGGGATGTTTGATGGGTTGAGGTTGTTTTCGCTGAGAGTCAGGCGCGGGCAAGACAAGGGAAGGACGGGTTGGAGGGACGGGGGCGAATACGTGGACTATTGTAGTCGGGCGCAAAAAGTTTGGCAGCGGTGTCTGGTTCTTGGGGAGTCGGGAGGCTGAGGTCAGACCGTCCGCGCCGTCCGGGCTCAGAATTGGCTGGGGCCCACCTGCCTGGCCTAGACTTCAAAGGGGAATGGCATTCCAGAGCTAGATGACTAGATACTACAGTATGTGTATGCGTATTGTTGTTGCACGCCTTGCTGCTGTGTGGTGTTTTGTCTGCTTTCCTCTTTTCTCTTCTACCCTTCGATAGTCTACCCGGATGGCTTTGTTCCCGGTCCTCTCCCCCTCCCGACTGCCCTGCCGATCACTTGCAGTGGCAGTGGCAATTATTTGCTGTTGCTGCAATCACAATGGCAATTATCATCAACAGCAACGCCAATGTCAACGTCAATGCTGATGGCCACACAGTCAATGGGTGCAGTGCTGCATCGTTGCCCTCGCACAAGGAGGACAGCAAAAAAAGTTCCCCTCGGTCGGATATTCGGGATCTGATCTAGATCAAATCGTATTCGTGACCTGGCCTGACTTGCAACGGCAGAACGACCCCACCATCTCCGAAGCCGAAGCAAGACACTCACAGCACCACACTAACACAGTAATCCGGGGTGCTCTATTGGCCCGTCACTTCCTCACTGAGATCCAGGGGGTGACACAGGATTCAAGCTCTCCGCAACGGAAAGGGAGCGGCCCAACCCCCGAGCCAGCAGGTAGTGGTGACTTGCAGCCTGCGCCAGGTTGAGGTGGGAGAGCAGGTACCAAACACCCACTCACCGGGCCCTGCCTGGCTCCTCTTCTGCCTTTTACCCTCTCACTGGCCTCGCTATACCCTCGGTCAATGTCAGACAAATGTCATCCACTTTCGACTTCCTTACGTCCCTGTCAGGGTCCGAACCGCGGCATTTGAAATTGAAAAAGGGCTCCTCCATCGAACCATTGTGACAGTCCCAATTCCCGGGCTCGCTGTTGTCGTGCATCCTGCAGCCCGGCGTTGAGTTCTTTTCTTGCATCTCCTGTGCCCTGCCGCTCTGCCCTCGTCGACTGACCGACTTCCACATCTCCGGCTAACCTGCCAAGTCATCTACTTATTAGTCTAGATATTAGCTTATTCTTGCTCAAGATGCCAAGGAGGCATCTGGGGTTTCGCAGTGCTCACATCAGCAAGCCAGCCGCATGCAGCCTCACTCAGCCCTGGGCCGCGCGCTCGCTCTCGCCAGCCAACCATCGTAACTTAATGCCAATACGCCAGTACGCCTCTACGCCTGTACTCTCGCGCAGTTCCTTTTCTCTTGTTCACAAGACAAGTCATGGTACCTGCGCCAACCAAACTCTGATATCCCAAGGGTCCCTGGCGCTGCAGATTAGAGTTTTGCCCCATCCTCTGCCGTCCCGTCTCACTGGTCACAATCCAGACTTCACAGGACCCTGAGACCACCTCGGGCTCCACGTACTGACGTCGGGACCGCCAAGGCATTACTCTGGCTATTTGTGTCTCCATGTAGAACGTGTTGCAGGTCGCAACTAGATGGTCCTTCTCAACATGGATTTCATTTGGCTTCCTGGGGTCTAATGCTAAGATGCCTGAGACAATTTTGGGAGGTGCATTCGTCTTGCTAAGAAGTGGGAGGCGGCTGTCCTGCTGGACGAAGCAAGTGTTCTCGCGGAGGAGCGGAACGCGGTGGACCTCCAAAGGAGCGGCCACATCGAGTGGTATTCGACAGCTGCAACTTGGATGACTGATCTGATCTGCGCACTCTTTCTTCCCATCCCAGAGTTCTTCCACATATCGAGTCAGCAGCTTCGAGTCACCGCGTGCGCCTGACCTTGCACTACCTACCTAACAGTGGATTCGAAAGGCGTTGTTCGGATCTGAAGGGTCTTGCTCACAAGCTCTGATGCCACGGCAGACCGTTGCCCCTGCAAATCCACAGAATGGCTCAAGATGGTCGAGGACTTCATATCAGTTCACGAAAACGCTTTTAGCAATCACGGGGGAAGCGTCTCTTTTAACTTGCTCAGCTTCGCACCCGAACTTGTTCCCTGGAGCCAATGGGTCTGCTTCCGGATTCGGTTGGTAGTTGCTCGGTCATGCAGAAGTGGGCTGATGCCCCTGCGGTGGGAGAGCAGCCAGTGAAGCCATCTCGAGACGGGCTAAGCTGCGAATGGACTGCCACTTTTCCACATTCAAACTCAAGTCCATCCAACTCCGAGAGTGGGAAATGAGTATGGCACACTGCAGCACGAATTCGAATCCGTCCAGTCTGTTTTGGCGCCGACAACAGTCTGATCCGGAGTTTGTTCCTATCCCTGAATTTCCATGCGCGAAAGTTGCGCCATGAATGGGCCGTGCAACTGCTGACTGTCACTCGACCATATTCTCCGAAGAGGATCTGGGGAGCCTCATGAAGCCACATGGACGCATCGCGCCAATCCAGCCCGTCTGGCCTCTAAGCGCATGTGTGGATTTTGACCCCTTCACTGAATTAATTCAGGACGCATGTCGGGGTCTGAGATGCTGCGGCCGAAGTGGCTGCTGGTGTATATATGTCGCCGTGTCTTGCACCGAAGAAACAATCTCTCGAAGCTGTATCAAACCACATCAGGAAGCGTGTCTGGTACACTCACTTTTACATTCCGTTGAGATCTGACCTTTGATCGCTCGGCTTCAGTCATTCTTTACAGCTGCAAGCAGCTCCCAGCACTCGTCCAAGTCTCTCTTTCACCAACCTCAACTATCCAATCCTTGCTTCATACGTCTCCCTGCGCGGACCTTGACACTCATTTTGTGATCGAAAGCCTCAACCATGGCGGAAAACAGAAAAGCCCTCAAGGCCACTGGCCTCCTCGCCCTGGCCACCATCGTTAAAGCCCAGTCGTCCTGCAACCTCAAGACCGAGACACACCCAGCTCTGACCTGGCAGGAGTGCAGCGCCGACGGGACCTGTAAGGACGTCGACGGAAGCATCACCGTGGACGCCAACTGGAGATGGACCCACGACAAGAGCAGCAGCACCAACTGCTATACAGGGAACACTTGGGATAGTTCGTTGTGTCCCGACGACGCCACTTGCACCGAGAAATGCTGCATCGATGGTGCCGACTACCAGGCCACCTACGGCGTGGCCGCCTCGGGCTCCAAGCTGAGCATAGACTTTGTCACCGGGTCCAACGTCGGCAGCAGGCTCTACCTGCTCAAGGACGACAGCTCGTACCAGGGGTTCTCTCTGCTGGGCAACGAGTTCACCTTTGACGTGGACGTGTCGAACCTCCCGTGAGTATCTATCCCGGCACCACAGACATATACCAAGCACATCTAACCTCTGTCGTGCAGTTGCGGCCTCAACGGCGCCCTCTACTTCGTATCCATGGACCTCGACGGCGGCGCCAGCGAGTTCTCCAACGCGGGCTCGGCCTACGGCACGGGCTACTGCGACGCCCAGTGCCCGCGGGACCTCAAGTTCATCGACGGCACCGCCAACGTCGATGGCTGGACGCCCTCTGACACGAGCGCCAACTCGGGCGTCGGCGGCAAGGGCGCCTGCTGCGCCGAGATGGACATCTGGGAGGCCAACTCTGTCTCGACCGCCTTCACCCCGCACACCTGCACCGACCCGACCTACCACAGCTGCGAGGGCGACAAGTGCGGCGGCACCTACAGCTCCACGCGCTACGCCGGCGACTGCGACCCGGACGGGTGCGACTTCAACCCCTTCCGCCAGGGCAACGAGTCCTTCTTCGGCCCCGGCGGCACCGTCGACACGGCCTCGACCATGACTGTTGTCACGCAGTTCGTCGAGGAGAGCGGGACGCTCAGCGCCATCAAGCGGTTCTACGTGCAGAACGGCGTCGTCATCGCCAACAGCGAGAGCAACATCGAGGGCAACGCTGGTTACGACAGTATCACTCCCGAGTTCTGCTCCTCGCAGAAGACCGCCTTTGGAGATGACGACGTCTTCGCTGCCCGCGGTGGTTTCTCCGGTATGAGCGACGCGCTGGCTAAGCCCATGGTCTTGGTCATGTCTCTCTGGGACGATGTGAGTACCCAAAACCACCAGCCTCATATCCACGGTGGACAGTGAAATCTGACAAGAATCTTCTAGTACTACGCCAACATGCTCTGGCTCGACTCCACCTACCCAGTGGACCAGACCACCCCCGGCGCAGCGCGCGGCACCTGCGGCACCGACAGCGGCGTGCCCTCCGATGTCGAGTCCAAGTCAGGATCATCCTCTGTGGTTTACAGCAACATCAAATTCGGACCGATCGGCTCGACATTTGACAGCAGCAGCGTCAGCGGCTCCGGCTCAAGCTCCGGCTCCAGTTCCACCGTCGCCAGCTCCTCCGCGGCCCCGGCCGTTGCCGAGTCCTCGACCGCCGCCGCCGCAGTCAAGACCCAGGCGAGTGTGACCCAGGCCTCCGCCGCTGCCGCTACAGCCTCCACTAAGGCGGCTGAGACCCCGGCTTCGGGCGCGGCGTCGAGCGTCGCGGCTCAGGCTCAGGCTCAGGTTCAGTCTTCGACGGCTGCTTCGGCTGCCAGCGCTGCCACGGAGGTCGCTGCCAAGCCGAAGACTTGCAAGAGGCGAAACAAGGATGCTCAGAACTAGAGCACAGGTGGTGGAACTGCGATGTCGTCTTATCGAGGGGGAGGCGGTGGCAGTGAGGATGTTGAGGATGGGGGGTTCCTGAAGGGGTTGGTTGAGCTTCAATTCTTGTATATCACGCACTTTCAGTACATAGATTTGCAGTATGCGCACGCTTGTAAATACCATATGTGTTGCATCTCGATACTACCTTGGCATTGTGATATGGAATCAATTTATTCATGGAAGAGGCTGCGGACCAACACTAGACGAGATATATATCTTACTATCTACGTGCAGAGATTCAAACTAGTGAACACACAGGGTAAACCTGCTTCCTAATAACTGAATAGATTTAGCTAAAAAGCCTATTACATCCGGTTTACTAATTTCCTATCTAACGAGGTAAGCCCACTTATACTATGACAAACAGGGTATCCATCTTATACTCGGGAAGCTCTTTAAAGTCGTTGAGCAAACACTTGCCCACTATTTGGCACGTCATCCTCTGAATCAGAGGGCCGGCGTACCTGCTAGGATCTACAACTTCTCCCGGCCAAGCAACCCGCGGAGTAGCCTTGACGATGAAAGGCACGCGCGACCCACTGATCTGTATTACAAAGTCCCGTTCGTGCGCCATGGATGGCACAAGAGCCAGCTGCCGCACGCCTTCGGTCTCCGTCGTGCAGAAGGCGAGCCTCTTCCCGTCGACTATGGACTCCTTGTCGGTGATGACATACGAGTCTTTGTTGGCCCCTTCAGACCAGCCTGCAGTCTGTCGAGCTCTCGCGTACAGATGATATTCCACAGAGGTCGGATCCATCATCCTGGCTTCCTGAAAGTGGGAAGCAAATTCTCTTGAGCGTGGGAGGCTGACAATTGCTACCATCTCCTCGCCTGCTGGGGTCTTCAGCGACACCTCGTTCTCCTCTGGCCCGGGTGGAAAGCCGTTGAAGTACAGATTGTTTCTCCAACCCTCCATTATGGAATTGAAGCGTTGGCTCTCATCTTCTGTGCTGTTTCTAATGTCTTGAAAAAGAACCTCGGTCATGCCAAGTAAGCGGAGAGGTAAGGTGTAGCTCTCGATAAGCCCAATGATTCGACCAGGCATGACTACTGTTTTTGCACGCTGTTGAGTGAAAACACCGTAGTAGCCATCGGCCACCCGGTGTTGACGAACTTTCTTTGCCTTTGGTGTCTCCACTGGCAGTGTCTCCAAAATGGTCCTGTTACTCCCGTACGATATATAATTTTGGTAGTGCCAGTTCGGGACCCAAGAAGGTAGCGATGGCCACCGTTGAAATGACTTGAAGTCAATAAGAGACTCGGTAGCAGCGTCTACATATGAGAAGATGTCGTAGGACTTTGTAGCTTCAATGTGGTTCCGCGCGAATCTGATATATAACTCGCGGACTCCCAGTCGGTAGTCGATAGCGAATCTCGGGTCAGCTGTGTTGATACCGGTCGAGATGCCCACCAAACCGTAGATTTTGTCTCGGGCGTCTGAAGCCTCTAGATAACGTGCCCTGGAGAGGATGGACAGGATATCCATATCGCCCTGTGAAGGATCAGAAGTCTTCGGCAACTGCCAAGATGGTAAGAAGCGTTCTAGGCCGCGCTGTCGTAGATATTCTCTGCGAGAATTATTGATATCCCGGACGATGTCAAGTTTGTGATTGTCCTGAAGACTGAAGCCGTATCGATCGTGAAAGCGCGGCGACAGGAGGAGTATTTCGCAAAAGTCATCCCATGAGATTCGTCGGCTGCCACATTGGATAGACAGTGACCGCGAAACAACTGCCTCCTGGAACACCCACAATCTTCGAAACCATGATCTTGACAGCACATCTAGCTCCACGTCCTTGACGTCTCCTCGGAAGTAGATCAACTTCTCATCCAAACGCGCCGCAGCATTGCGGTCAATATCTCTGTTCTTGTCTAAAGCCCAGGAGCTATGTCGCTCTAAAAAGTTCCAGGCCGAATGGCCGGTATAGCCACCGTTCTGAGGTCCGAGGTAGATTATCGTCTCTGAGGCAGCTGAGAATATGTCCCGCATCTGCTGTACTTGGTGATTTCGTTCAAGAAGATTACTCTGATCAATGCACACGGCGTCCACCCACAACCGGATTGATCTGTCTCGGCGGCGAAGGTTTCGAAGCGCCGAATCTAGATTTGGCCGAATCCGAAGAATTTGATTTTCGAACCAGATCATGCGGGAGGCTTCGTGTGCACCCCAGACGTACGAGAGAGCCGTGAAGCCTTGACCCTCAACTTCAACATCGGAAAGGCGAACCTCATCCATATAACATTGTAAATCGTCCACTGTTTTCTGAGCCGGGAAGAGAACTAGAACACGGGTGGAGTCCGGACTTGAAAGCGCCTGGTAGCTGTATATCACGTCCCAAACCAAGTCCCAAACAAGTGGCAGACTGTTTGTAGCCTCTGTAGCCTCTGTAGCCTCTGTAGCCTCTGTAGCCTCTGTAGCCTCTGTAGCCTCTGTAGCCTCTTGTGTTTTGGTACCGTTCGTGGTCACAACATCTTTTGTGAGCTTGGCATCCAACGATTTGATTTCGTCCCTGGCCGCCTTTGCATTGAGCTGTTCATCTTGCACTGGCTGCTCTGCCTCCTTGTATGGCCGCTGATTTGGCCCAGAAGACTGCCCAGGATCCGAAGTCTCCCTCGTTATCTCACCATCGCTGTCCTTCGTCTCATTGAGCTTTTGATCGTGGCCTGGCTGCGTTGCTGGATCCACCTCTTCGTCGAGCGTCTGATTTAGGTCGACAGAGGGCTTCGAAAACAAAGTCCGCTTCATTGACTCGTCATGGTTGCTCATTTCATTCTCCGTTTGCTGCTCCATGTCTTCCAACGTACCCTTATGACTGGAGATAGTGCTCTTGTCGCCCTTGGGCGGGCCATTTTCTCCGAGCTGAGAACCTGAAGGCTTGGCCATGCCACATCAGCAACATCGTGGAAATTCTTGGGAGATTTGTGTGTTGAAGGCTCATCGCTAAGTGGAAGAGGGAGCCTGGGGGGCCTGAGGGCAGGACAAACCCTGATATCGGCGTCTGCATAACTAGTCATGGATGTGCCAAAATATTCTTGGCAAATCTAGCCCGGGAGGAAGAAACGTAGTGGATTACGTAGACATGCAAGTGGAAAATGGGGGTTGAAGCCAGCTGAGGCTGTGTGCTGCAAGCCATTGTTGCATCGTGGGCTGCGTGGCTCGTCACCTGCAGCCCGGAAGGATCTAGCTGCAGTCACTCCAAACCATCCAAACCAGGGGACCAATAATTTAGGCTCTTAGTGGTTCAGGGTACTCTTTGAAGTTACCAATCGTTGTCTATGCTAACGCAATAGTGTGTTTGCCTTACCAACGCTCGCAGGAGGCCTACTGTAGTCACGCCGGAAACTATCCGACCTCAGTTCGCCTGCGGCTCTGCGGAACGCTCGCCTTTCTCCTCCTCCTTGGCAAAGGCTGGCTCCTCCTGGTAGACATCATACTTGTATCTGCTGCCAGTGTGGTCATCCCGCAGCCCCTTCTGGCCCTTGCCATAGATCTTCTCCCGGGCAGTGAGCTGTTCCTCCAGCGGCTCCGGGTAGAGCCCGCGCCGCCTCAGCTCCGGCACCAGCAGGTCGACGACCTCCTCGAACGTGCCGGGCGTCGTCACATACCCAAGATTAAACCCGTCAACGTCCGCCTCGCGCACCCAACTTTCGAGCTCGTCCGCTACCGTCTGTGGGCTGCCGACTGATACGGGCCCCAGACCGCCGATGCACGCCCGCTCCGCCACCACGCGTGGCGTCCACCGCGGCACCTCCTTACTTGTCGTCGTGAAGCTGTCCAGGATGCTGCGCACCTTGTGCGCCTCCAGAGAGTCCGCCGCCGTAATCTCCTGGTCCAGCGGGATCTTGGAGATGTCGATGCCCGTCCAGCCGCTGAAAAGCACCAGCCCGCCGATTACTGACGCGTACTTCTTGAGCTCCTCGTACTTCTCCTGCGCCTCTTCGTCAGTCCGCCCGATGATGGGGGTGAACGTTGCGAAGAATTTGATCGACCGTGGGTCACGGCCCTTCTCTGCCGCCAGTTCTCGAATCTTCTGCACTTTGGGTCGTAGCACTGCCGGCGAGTGCGACGACACGAAGATGGCCTCGGCATGCGACGCAGCGAACGCCGAGCCCGCTGGTGACGTCCCCGCCTGGAACAGGAACGGCGTCCGCTGCGGGGAAGGGTCCACGATGTGTCGTGTGTCCAGGTTGTAGTACTCCCCGTGGTGGTGGATCGTACGGATCCTGTCCGGGTCCGCGTAGCTGTCGTTCTCCGGATCCGGATCGATCGCGTTGTTCGCCCATGACCCTTCCCATAACCTTTCCGCCGGCTTCTTGTCAGCTTTCTGAGATCTGATCTTGATTTCCCTACTAACAAGCGCTTGCGAGGGTTGACCTGCTTATAGAGGACCCGGAGGTACTCGTCTGCCTGACGATAACGCTCGTCGTGGTCGATGGGGCTGTCCAACCCGATGGCCTTGAAGGCGGCCTTCTTCCACCCGGTCACAATATTCCAACCAAGTCGGCCACGAGTAAAATGATCCAATGTCGAGAAACGCTTGGCCAGAAGGAAGGGCGGTTCGAACGACGTCGACGCTGTGATCCCAAAGGCCAGGTTCTTAGTCACTGCCGCCATCGCAGAGATGGGCTACATTCGAACGGTGAGCAACTCAGACCGCGTTGATTTTTAGAGACGGTCCACTCACAATAGTCGGGTCGGTCATCGGCCATTGGGCTGCCCGTCTGATACAGTTGTCAAGTGAACCTTCGTACGTGTCGTACCCGCCATATGTATCAGCCAGGAACAGCGCGTTAATCCCGCCCCGCTCCAGCAGCTTCGCGAGATCGATCCAATAGTTTAGGTCTCGTTTTGTCGCCGACTTGTCTTTGGGGTTCTGCTCCCGCGTTAAGAATGAGTTCAGATGGCGCATGAACTCGGTGCTTATGCGGAGGGCCCACTGACCTTCCACTGCCCAGGGGACAAGTGCCCTATCGTCGACATGTCAAAGGCATTGAGCAGGATGTGCTTTCTACCGTTGCCCAGGTCATGTTGACTCTCTGACTGCGCCGTGGTGTCTGCCATAATATTATGGGATTGGGTACCTAAATAGACGATGTCTCTCAGTGATGAATGTATCTTCCACCATATGAGACAGCTCTGCAACGCCTTGGTTCATTGAATGAAGATTATGATATATATCCCGCCCCTATGGAGCTCTGTACCCCGCGCCGTCGCGGAGGGGCTCTGGTCGTCGGATTGCACCATCCGGCTTCCTGGGATGCTCATTGCATATGTCGTGATGCTATCTCCGACTCTCGGCAGTCGGCCCGCACGCGGTCGCCAACCAGGCGGCGCCAAGGGTATCAGCTTGAATGCTGCCATCTGCATCGCGATGGTGTGATTTCGGATCAGCAACACCATGCACGCTATTCCGTTCCAAGGATTCTGCAGGAAGAAAAATCCGTGCCCTTATCGATGTGTTTACGCGCAGGCCAAAACTAGAATTGCGGTCATGAATTTGGCCTCAAGACTGCTATAGGATTTATTTCAGGAGAAATGTCAATTGCTCCTGGCTCAGCCTCACGGGTTGAGAGCGGTGTAGTCCCGCTAGCTCTTCGACAACGAAGTCAATACGAAATCACATTCATCTGCAGACATGTTGCTCCTGTAAACATGTAATCTGTTACTCAATTAAACAGTCTCGCCTTTGGCCCCATCCGTGCTGGGGATCGTAACCACCCCCTCGTTGTCAGAAGTCTGAGCCTCAGCCTCAGCAGTGCCGGCGCTCGATCTGCAGCGCGAATGTTAGTCGAAATTTTGTTACTCCATTGGAAAGGGTTGAACTTGCTCTTGCCGCTTTAGGAAAATACGTATGAAATGTGCCAGCGCGATCAGGCAGACGGCATTCGCTAAAACGAACGAGTACCCCTTCGTGAATCGGGGCGCCTCGACGGTCGGGAAGACCAGAATTTGCGTCCAAGCTGTAGTTGACTGGGAGACGGCATTGATGAGCACCAGTGTGAAGGCACGCTGGGCCGGAGAACCCCGTAGCTGGTGGTTTACCCAGCCATACAGGACGCTGGACATGGCGACAGCAGAGTACGTGGTGGCGAACGCGAACCAGAGGGCCGGCTCTGGAACCTTCCAGACAACCAGGATGATCAGCCCGATGATGTTCCAGATATGCGCTGCCGTAATGGCCCATGCAGGACCGAGGAAGAGGTCAGACGCGAAGCATATCAGCAGGGTGTAGAATATTCCTAACGCCGGCGAGATGGTGCCAAGCTCATTAACCTTCGGGGTCGAGTAGCGGTCCAGGCTCTTGATCCATAGCAGAAACCCGCCGGTCGAAGTGTTGATACTTCCGTTCCAGAAAAATATGTCGAGCCACACGAGGGCCCAGAACTGCCACTTTGTAGCAAGCTGTTTGATCGCACGCCATTGGAATTTGCCAGTCGTCGCGTGCCCGGCTCTCTTGAGCCTCTGCGCTGCCAGGTCGATATCCGTCTGTTTGAGGAATAACTTGTTCGGTTTGTCTGGTGTCCCGGGCAATATGAAGTATCCCAAGATCCTGAGGATAGCGGAGTCAGCTTCAGTTCACGGAACCAGCGTCCAAGCTGTATGTATGAGCTTTTCCTTCCCAGCTTGGGGCCAAGGTCCCACCTCCCCCTCCCCCTCCCCAAAATACTAGCAGAAGAAAACCACAGAGACATACCCTATAGGAATAGTGATTATGGCGCAGACTGTGGGATTTTCGATGGTAAGCCTCGATTCATTCTCCAGGACAGGGGGTGACAAACTTATATACATCCAGCGCCATCCAGCTAGACCATTGATGCCGTGCAGAGAGGAAGAGGCGCCAGCTTGGATCAGTCCAGCGGTCAGTGTTCCAAGCGTGAGGCCAACGTAGAACACGCCGCCTCTTCGAGCGATCTCATCACCTCTGTACCACGCGCCAAAGATATAATGCATGGCAGGAAAGAAAGCGGCCTTCAGAACCATGTCAGCGTGCGCATCTCTCATTTGGGTATGCCGTGGATGACATGGTACGGGGTCGGCGCAGCGGCACGTACCTCGAACCAACCAACGAGGAAGCGATAGGCCGCAAGCTCGGCGAAGCTGTTTGCGCGGAACTGCAGCAACGTGAATATACCCCAGCAGACATCGAGGAAGGGTATGATCCAGTTCATCGGGAACATGGTGAACAGGAACATGAATGGTATCTGGCCCACGACCGCGCCGACTACGTACATGGTCTGTAACTGGACCAGTTCGTTGCCGGCGAATCCCAGATCGTCTTTCATCCCAGAGACATATGCATTGTCTGCCCGTTGTTTCTACGTGTCAGCAAAACGTGCTCCTCCGACAGTCTGAGATAGCTCGTTCACTCACTCAGGTTCGCTTGGTCAATATACTTCGTCCAGTATGCAAGGAATGCGTAGGGCACAATCAGCAGGTCGAGCTTGACAATCAGTTTCCTTTCCTGAGGCGTGTCCTCATCTGCGAACCACTGTATTCGCCACCATGGCTTTCGTCCGTCCGATACCATCTTTCTCAGCTTGCACGGCGCACGCAGGATGTTGCAAGATTTCAAGGAACGGTAGTGAGGCTCATGGGAATTGTCTGTTGAAGTATTCGATGGTCTGGACCGCGTTTTCGACTTAAAGCTCCCAGCACTGCCGCTACGCCCCCCACTGGTGCTCCGTTATAAGTGATTATACCTAGTTAGCCGGCCAAGGGTTCACCTTGCCCACCGCCAATGGTCAAGGTGACACAGGTCCTGCAGCGGCCTGTGCGACATTTCGTTGTATCGAGATGTACCGTTAATGCGGCAAATATCCAGTTTGGTCACTTTCGTGGTGGACCAGTATAGTTTCCGATATGCGGATGGGGGGATGGTGTCAGTTGTCGTGCTTAGATCGCCATTCTTGGCGTGCCGGAGGTGGGGGTCCCTGTCCTCGCTCCAGGTTCCGACAGAATGGGATTGCTACCCAATACCATGTGAATTGCTTTGGTGAACTCGTCCCTGCTCTTTCTGACATTTTCTTCTAAACCTCTCATGGCGCTGAGAGGGGAACAGGCAATGGACGGCGAAGCCTCGTTACTATCTCCATATAGTCCAACTCGTTGTCATCGGTGATGATCCCGTGCCTCACGAAGAAATCCATCATCACGACTGCCGTATTGGCTTTAAACTCCCCGTTGAACATTGCCTTCTTGACGGTCTCAACATCCCACAGGTAGAACTGCTCGACCTCGTCGTCTCTGGGTTTCGGCACCATCGTCTCCACCTGGTCTGCTGGCACCTCGAGATCATAGACGTAAATAACGTCGGAGACGCAAAGTCCTGTATCATAGCCACCGACCGCAGCCTGCTGGTCTTGTCCACCGCCACTTCCAGTCTGGGTAACGTAGGTCACCGCGCCGACGGCCTTGACGTGCTCGCTCACGAAGTCTGCTGGTAGGGACGCCTCCTCGTCCGACTCGTGGACAATGCACTCCAGTGGCGACTCCTCGGCCCTCGTGCCTCCTGCGACCGTGTTGTCAAGCTTCCCTGGGTATGTGGCCAGATGACTGCTTCGTCGAGGAACCCAGATCTTGATCTCGCCCGTCTCCTTCGACTTGACATACATGGTCATGTGCGACCCGCGGTTGGCGATCCCGAAGAGGGGAGCGGCAGAACGCTGCATCTGGATCAGACCATTCTTGCCTTGATAGTTCAAGGCGCCCATGATTCTGAAATCCTCGCCCTTGGGCTTCCGTCCGAGCGTCTTGGGGAAGAGGCCTTGGGCTTGAGCCGTGTCGATGACCCGGGCAAGTGACGCATTGCACGCCGCTGCGGTGTCTGTCCCTTTGGACGTGTCGAGCAGCTGGACTGTTCGGGGGAGCTCGCCGGTCGTGCTCAGGACGAAGTCAGAGGTCCATGGCATTTGCGCAACGACATTTGCTGGGATGAAGCCATGCGGCCTGGCATCATTCGGCAATAGAAATGCATAGTAGTCCACCGGAAAGTCTGCAATGTGTGGCAACTGGGAAATGTCCACGTGGGGGAAGCTATCAGGAGTTAGCTGGATCATTCATTAAGGGCATCGTGGACAGCCATGGGACAATCACCTATCAGTTTCGTTGATGATATCCAAGAAGCTCTTGAGTGATTGAGCGGCCGCCATATTTGGTTGGTTGTTGGGGTTATTGGTTTGGTTTTCAGTCTCGGCAGCCTGTTGGCATGGCACAACCAGTTTGAGAAACAGGGTGAGGCGGCTTGTTGTCTTGAAGTATGGAAGTCTGTGGATCGAGGTTTGACCCCAGCGAAGTGAAATTCGTGGTGTGCTGCGACCTACGCAAGGCGTACTTTCACAGCATCTGAGCATTTCGGCTCAACCCAGGCCAGGGTCCAGAACCCTGAGACGGGTCAGACGGGCAGGAGCCCCCCCAGAAGCGCCCCCCCCCTTTCAGCCCATGAACTGAAGAGCACCTCTAATTTGGCAAGGGCGGGCAGCTGCGGCGTGTCTGGGCATTGAGAGGAGTGACAACCTCGAGGGTCAGAAATGCCTGAAACCATCCGTAAGCTCCGAGTTCCGGTCCCCTCACCAATTCGAACCGCCGAGCCGACAGCAGTCTGACGTTTCCCACGTCGAATGAGCAGAGCAATTGATTCGAAAACACTTGAACCGACATTGATCTTCGCCGTCCTGGTGTTACAGTACCTCGTCCAAGTTAGATAACTCGTCTCACACGCACACACGAACAAGATGGCGTCCTTCTTCGACCTGTCCAAGCCACACCTGGCTTACTATTCTGTGAGTTCAAATCTGACCCTCCACCGGTCTCCTTCGAGTGGCGATAGGAGCCAAAATCCAAACTGAGATGTGGTTCTGACGACAAATGTCCAAGGTTCCCGCGGCATTCATGCTAGTGATGGCGCCGCATACCTACGCTTTTATCGCAGCTGGGAAGAACTTCGACATCGCAAACCCCCGCACGACGGTAGACATTTGCAACAAGGACACTACTTTTGACAAGAGCGTACGCCAAATATCTGCAGCTGATGAGCTGCCTTCCCCTGCCCTTCTCTGCACCCTGCCCCCAGCGTATATAATTGTCACAGCACGCTTTACTCACCAGACCCAATAGACCGCCCAGCGCATCCAGCGAGCCGAGTCAGCTATGGCCAACGGCTTTGAGACCCTGGGGATGTATTCGGCCGGAATCGTGGCCGCTGCGATTGCGGGAGTCCCGGCGAGAACGCTCAACTACTTGAGCCTGGCGTATCTGGCCTCACGTGTGGGTTATAATACCGTGTATGTCTGGCTTCAGAATAATAGGAAGCTGGCGCCCCTGAGGAGCGTGTTCTGGAACACATCCATCGGCATTATTATTACTCTTTGGATCAAGGCTGGGAACAAGGCCGCTGCTTAGGTGGCATGCGAGATACAGGAAAGGTCAGCCGGTTCAACAGACAGTGTTGTTGCTGTGATCGACCTTTTACAGGCTCGTTTGCAAACATGGTTGAGTTGGATCGGCATCGATCGGAACGGTGTCTGGTGAGAGATGGGCCAATGGCTGTAGTCATTGTCACGATTCAGGTCCAAGCACCTTTTGTCCTTGGACTTTCCGGTACGCTTCTATCGTAAGGTTGGTGGACAGTGATAAGTGGACTACTGCTTCGCAATGCCAGCGGGCAATGGACTGTTTTCTTGTCTGTGATCTCGGTGGCGTGTCTATCTGGACAAGTATGGCGCAGTTGATAATCTCCAAATGACACTTTAGTGCATCGAAAACGATCAGTGATACGAAATGCTGTGCATGTCAACCCATTGCCACTTTTTTTTTTTAATTGAGTGCACGTGTGCTACGCGGCAAGGACGCGACCGTTCAAGTACGTCATTACCGAATGCTTGGCCGATTTGGGGGATTTAGTCATGCCGACCGACTGCTTCCGTCACAAGCGGCGACGAGAAAATCCACGGGCTCGGTCTCACCATCGCTGCCTAGTCCTTCGTGCTGAAGCACTGGGAGCGCTCTTCTTGATCTCCTTGCGAGTCACAACTTCTCCTTAGACTCGTCACTGTCTCTTTTGCATCGTCCCTTCTCTCAGCCTTGTCGGCTTCATCTTGGTCGCCCCCGCTGTGACAAGCAACTGCTTCTGGACCCGAACCCTCCTGTCAGGTCCTCCTCACCACATCCTCTCCCATGAACTGAGTCCATAGGCCGTACCAGTCATGACTTCGCAGGAGGGCGATCAAGCCACCAGTCCGCCTGTGGGCGACCCACCAAATACCACTGCGAATGGCGGAGAAAAGTCGGTGGCTTTTGCTGACGAGCAAACCCCTACTACCCATTCTGACCGAGATGGGACACCTTCCGATGAGCCCGAAGACCTTGACGAAGAGTCGGCCCTGAAGAGCCTCAGCGCAAACGTCCGCGACCAAGAAGATCTCGAGCGCGATATCTCGCACCAAGCCAGCCTTGCGCTGATCGAGGCCGAGGACGCCAAGGACAAGAACCGCATTGCCAGAGCCGAAGCTACGAAGTCCAAACTCCTGACTAGGAAGCAGGACCAACAACAGAAGTTGCGGAGAGCCTGGGGAAATACCCCCTTGAAAGACAAAATTCAACAAGAGATCGCTCGCATAGATGCCGAGATCGAGCTGGTTGACAAGGACATTGCGGATTTCAACGCTCGCATAGAAGAGAGAAAACAAGCCGGTGAGGAAGATGATGGTACAACTACAGTATCGAAAGGCAAGTTGCCTGGTGAAAGCCAAAGGGAGTACCTGATTCGCACTGGAAAGATCACGCCATTTGCCAAAATTGGCGGCCCGAGGCCAGACGGTGTGCAAGGTGAACTCGCCGACGCTATCATCGATGCCGAAGATGAAGCCGTCGCTGAAGAACTTGAAATTGAACAAGCGGCCGACCAGCCTCGCTCTCACCGCAACCTGCGACTTCCGGGCTTTGCCGAAGAGGAAGAGGATGCATCTGCAGCCATTGTCGAGAATGAGTTCTCCCTGCGTCCCCGCAAGAAGCGGAAGGTCGAGGTGGATGTTGCCTCATCTGATGAGTTCGAACCGAGCGTTGCTTCAGCTGCCTCTCCAGGGTCTCTGTCCGAGGTCGGCTCTGAGGAGTACGATATGACCGACCTCACTCGCACTGCCCCCAGAAAAACGCCCAAGAGTTCTAGCAAGGATGAAAAGACTGTTGACTTTAGCAATATCGACGACGGTGATGAGTCGGCCTATCAGAGGCGGCTCTCTGACTGGGTCGAGCGTAGAAGTCGGGCGCGAAGGCGCAAGCAAGAGAACAACGCGCTTCCAGCGGACAGGGATGGTGGGGAGGAGTGGTTCAAGCCCTCACCCGACCAGCCTGACCACTACCTCGAGAACGGCCTGAAACTACCCGGCGACATTTACCCATCGCTGTTCGATTACCAAAAGACTGGTGTGCAATGGCTGGCGGAACTCTACGCTCAGAAGGTTGGAGGTATCGTTGGCGATGAAATGGGCTTGGGAAAGACGATCCAGCTGATTTCTTTCGTCGCGGCCTTGCATTACAGCAGAAAACTCACAAAGCCGGTTCTTGTCGTAGCTCCAGCAACCGTGCTCCAGCAGTGGGTCAGTGAGTTCCATCGGTGGTGGCCGGCCCTTCGAGTGTCCATCCTGCATTCTTCCGGAAGCGGTATGCTCAACCTTGGAAAAGAGGCGCGTTATGAAGACGAGGAGATGTGGGAAGATGCCGCCCGGCCGAGAAAATCGAGCAACGCCGCAAAGAAGATTGTGGATAGGGTGGTCAAAGACGGCCATGTTCTCGTCACCACGTATGCTGGTCTCCAGACCTACGGTGAGGTACTGATACCTGTAGAATGGGACTATGCTGTGTTGGACGAAGGACACAAGATTCGAAATCCAAATACCTACATCACCATATGCTGCAAGGAGCTGCGCACACCCAACCGGATCATCCTCTCGGGCACTCCCATGCAGAACAACTTGATTGAGCTTTGGTCACTCTTCGACTTCATCAACCCAATGCGCCTCGGTTCTCTGGTTGCCTTCCGGAACCAATTCGAAATCCCCATTAAGCTAGGTGGTTATGCCAACGCGACCAATCTTCAAGTGATGACAGCCCAGAAGTGCGCAGAGACCTTAAAGGACACAATCAGTCCTTACCTGCTGCAGCGTACCAAGAAGGATGTGGCGGCAGATCTTCCCAAGAAGCAGGAGCAGGTCTTGTTCTGCAAGCTGACCAGTGTCCAACGTGATGCTTATGAGCAGTTCTTGAGGTCTGACGAGATGAATGCCATCCTCAACCATACACGCAAGTCACTTTTCGGCATTGACCAGCTGAGGAAAATATGCAACCATCCGGACCTAATTTTCCCACATCGAAAGAACAGACCGAACTACAAATGGGGCTCAGCACGTCAATCTGGCAAGATGCAGGTCGTCAAAAAGCTTGTGCACTTGTGGAAACGCTTTGGCCACAAGATCCTACTCTTCAGCCAGGGCGTCCAGATGCTTGACATCTTGGAGGCGTTTATCAGGCGGCAGGATGACATCAACTTTCTTCGCATGGATGGCAAGACTCCGGTGAAGGAGCGACAAAAGCTTGTGGACAAGTTCAACAATGACCCCAACATTCATGTGTTCCTCCTGACAACCAAAGTCGGCGGCCTTGGTGTCAATCTTACAGGTGCCAGCAGAGTCATCATCTACGATCCGGACTGGAACCCTTCCACCGACGTACAGGCCCGGGAGAGAGCGTGGCGATTAGGGCAGAAGAAAGAGGTCACCATCTTCCGTCTCATGACGGCCGGCACCATCGAGGAAAAGATCTACCACCGGCAGATTTTCAAGCAGTTTCTAGCGAACAAGGTCCTCAAGGACCCGAAGCAGCGCACGACTCTGAACCTCAGCGACATGCATGATCTGTTCACTCTCGACACAGACCACGGCGGTGCTACAGAGACGAGCAGGCTCTTCCAAGGCAGCGAAGTAGCGGCCAGCATCATTCCGAAGCCCAAGATAGCACCTGGGAACGCGAATTATGACCTCGAGGACCAGCATGCCAGGATGGCGGCGGATATGGTGGCAGAGGGTGACAAAGAGGGCGAGGATGAGAAGCTGCGAGAGATCGAAGGCGTGGCCGGTGTTGAAGAGTTCAAGGAGGGCGACGACAGCAACTCTGGTGACGAGGACCGCATCATGGCCGGCATCTTCGCGCGTGGGGTCCACGAGGCCCTGGAGCACGATGAGATCGTCAACGGAAAGAAGACAGTGAAGGCCGACCGCACCATCCTCGAGCGTGAGGCAAACCGAGTCGCAGCCGAGGCAGCCGATCATCTCCGTCGGTCCCGTGAGCAAGCCCGTAATGTGCCCATCGGCACCGTCACCTGGACCGGTGAGCATGGCCAGGCCGGTGCGCCTCGCCTGCCGAATGTAAACCGTGGGCGGGGTGGGCCCAGCTCGTCTGGCGTACTGGCTGGTATCCGCGACCGTCAGGGTCTCGGGGGTGGAGGCAGCGGCAGCGGCGCCAGCTCTCGCTCGGCCACGCCACCTACCAATGGCCGGTACGGGGTAAAGGAGTTCAAAGAGATGATTCCGGACTTTGTACGGCGCCATGGGGGCAAGTGCCCATCCAAAGTGCTGGTGGACCACTTCAACCCGTACTGCCATACGAAGAAGGCAACGGAGGCGTTCAAGGCGGCGCTGAACGCGGTGGCTAGGATGGAGCAGGCGGGCAGCACGATGCGAGGGATCTGGACTCTGAGACCAGAATACAAGTGAATTCGACGTGATGGCGGAGGATGTTCAAGATGGGTTGGGTTCTCCTTCTTTTCTCTTCTGCGATGATTATCTGAAGCGAGGCGTTGGAGGGAAAATTGAAAGATACTGTGGCTCAGTGAGAGGTTTTGAACAGATTTCGATGTTAAATTGCTTGATACCTACCTATACCTGAGAATACTTAAAAACAGACATGCTTTCCTTGCGGACCATAGGACAACAGTCTCGCTTCTCAGACTGAATGATCTGCCCCGCATTCATGTCCTGAGACCATTCCAGGACATTCAAACAGCAATCGACGGTCTGCAGTCATGCTAACCCCTAAATACATCCTCTTTAGGAACTCAACACGGCATGTCTTGTCTTGTCTTGTAGTCACATGGTTTCATCATGGGGTACGGTTCACACAGAATTTTGGAATGGGTCCAAGTGCTTTGACTTGTTCTTCATTGGTGTAGCTGTGCCATAAGCATCATGTGACAAACCTCCCTATATAGATAGAGAGGCTGTAGATAATGGAGACCAGGCGCAAGCCGTTCTCCTCGTAACTGTCAACGCCACAGTGTAACCCATACGCAGTAACCACCCAATCCCTGAATTTTCCTTGCCAGTCCATCCAGGAGAAAGAAGAAGGTGCCGGGCGCTCAGAGACGACGACCACGGCGACCACCCTTTCTGCGGGTAGAGTCGGAGGGGGTGGGGGTGACGTCCTCGATACGGCCGATCTTCATGCCGGAACGGGCCAGGGCACGGAGGGCAGACTGGGCACCGGGGCCGGGGGTCTTGGTGGCGTTACCTGTGTTTTCGGCGTCAGCGGGCTGGGGATCTGGACAGGTCTCTCTCTCTTGGTTTATATCAAAAACATACCTCCGGTAGCACGGATCTTGATGTGCAGGGCGGTGATGCCGAGCTCCTTGCAGCGGGTGGCGACGTCCTGGGCAGCCAACATGGCGGCGTAGGGGGAGGACTCGTCACGGTCGGCCTTGACCTTCATGCCACCGGTGACACGGCAAATGGTCTCGCGGCCACTGGAATCACCCAGAATGTTAGCCGCTGCTCGAACCATCTGGAGGTCTCAAAATTGTTGTTCTTCTCCCTCCCACGAGGCATAATATGTCCTGTTCCGTGGGAGTCGGCGCTTGTTTTCAAGGGCTGACGAACCTGAGATCGGTGACGTGGACGAATGTGTCGTTGAAGGAGGCGAAGATACGGGCAACGCCGAAGACGAGCTCACCTGTGGAAATGGAGGGGCTTGTCAGTTCACACAAATTCAGACTCGCGCGGGACGCTGCGACCGCTGGACTCGAGGGGATTTTGGCTTACCCTCACGGACCTGAGGTCCGAGGGAGATGTTCTCCTGCGCAGGGCGCACGGTCTTTCCCTTGGGAGGCATGTTGAGTTTGATTTTTGGTGGACTGGGTCGTTGACAGTTAATGCGTGTGAGGACGAAGAATCAATCAAGTCGAAAGGGACATTGCGAAATGCTCGAGCTTGCAGAACTGGGAGTGTGCAAAATTCAAGCCTGTGGCCCCGGGCGGTGAGCAGGTGGACCCACTTCTGCCAGCACCCTGGCCAATCAGGATTTAGTCCACAAATTTCAGTGCTGCGGAGTTTTCAAAATCTCCCCATCGCTGAAGAGGGCCGCCCTTTTCCTTTTCTCTGTAGCTCTGGGACGATTCTTCCACCGCCCAACGACATTCCTTCCGACAACCATCTTCCAAAGGACAGTCGACGACACCGACCTTCAAGATGCCTGCGACGTATGTTTGAATCCTGCGATTAGCCTGGCACCATCTGCACGATGGTGCCAGCAGCTGCCACCTCTCCCCTCCCACCGCCTGGTACACGGAGCATCTTTTGCAGATTGTCGTCGTCCTCTCCTGCTGGGAAAGCTTTTGCTCTGCGTGTCCCGCGACACCAGTTCTGAGCAATTGCAGCCAGCTCGATCCTTCCTTCGCTTCTCCCTCGTTCCCACATGCTTGAGACACAGCTTGTGGACTGAGAGATGTCGCGCGGGGTGTTGGAGTTGAAGACCTGTCAAGGCCTTCTCTCTTAAATCCATTGCCGCAGAGTAGCACTCCTCCCGAGCAGCGCCCAAGCTGCTTGCTCGCAGGAGACTGCCAAAATGCGAGCATTATCTCTCGATCCAATTCGAGGTGTTGTCGGATGAGATTGCACCCGTCGTCTCCTGCAGCATGCACTTGCATCTGCTTTGACCCCTGGGCTCACCGATCAAAGATTGCAAGCGAGTTAGCCACGCAGAGAATGTCGCACTCGCAACAGTTCTCCACCGGCGCTCTCCTCCATACTTCGTCGAAGTATGCCGGACTACGTACTAATCTGAAGCTCGATGAATAGTTCCGCCCCCACCAACGACCAGATTCTGGTCCCCGAGACCCTCCTGAAGAAGCGCAAGTCTCAGGAGAAGGCTCGCGCTGAGAGGTCGGCCGAGATTGAGAAGAAGAAGAAGGTTAGTTACGATGTCTTCTGGCGGGGGGATTGGGAAGCGAAGTGATGCAAGCATTTATCCACGCTTCGACTAGACTACGGTCGATGATGTCCGCGAATATACTGTCTTTCGGGTCTGATCGACGCAAGACAATCTTGGTTATCAAACATACTTCTGTCCTGGCAGACGATGCTAACCATTTGGATTCAATAGGCCAACAAGGAGAAGCGCGGCGTCATCTTCAAGCGTGCTGAGAAGTACGTCCAGGAGTACCGCGATGCGGAGCGTGAGAAGGTCCGCCTTGCTCGCGTTGCCAAGGAGAGCGGCGACTTCTACGTCCCCGCTGAGGCCAAGCTGATCTTCATCGTCCGTATCAAGGGGTATGTTCTGCTGCCGCCCAACCCATCCCACCTCGAGCCGTGACTGACAAGCCGCGCAGTATCAACAAGATCGCCCCCAAGCCCCGCAAGATCCTCCAGCTGCTCCGTCTGCTGCAGATCAACAACGGTGTCTTCGTCCGTGTCACCAAGGCCATCACTGAGATGATCAAGGTCATCGAGCCCTGGGTCGCCTACGGTTACCCCAACCTGAAGAGCGTCAAGGAGCTCATCTACAAGCGTGGATACGGAAAGATCAACAAGCAGCGCATTGCCCTTACCGACAACTCCATCATCGAGGAGAACCTCGGCAAGTACGGTATCATCTGTATCGAGGATCTGATCCACGAGATCTACACCGTCGGCCCCAACTTCAAGCAGGCCGCCAACTTCCTGTGGCCCTTCAAGCTGTCCAACCCCAACGGTGGCTTCCGCCCCCGCAAGTTCAAGCACTTCATCGAGGGTGGTGACCTGGGCAACCGTGAGGAGAACATCAACGCTCTCATCCGCCAGATGAACTAAGTCTACTTGGTCGTGGTGGTTGATTTTTTCGGCTGGTTTTTCTACGGATTGGAAGGGTACTCGGACATGGATGCACGGCGTTAAATGAGAAAAAGTCTGCTTGCTTTCCGGAAAAGACTCAAATATTCCATCCTACAACCCCCCTGTACCTTCTTGTGACTGGTCACCGTCTGTTGAGAACCATGCGTGGTAGCAAGGTCGGGTAATACAATACCGCGGTTCACTGCCTCCTGATTCCGGGTCGTGATGTCGTCGGTTTGTGAAAATGTTGAAGTATTAGATGTGATTTGGTTTTGTACAGAGGCAACGCCCGCCGTGCGAGTGATCCCGTAGGAGTGGTGTCTGTCTAATTATTATACCTTGATATCAAAACTCGTCCCGCACCCGCAGCTGCTCGTCGCCAGCGGGTTGTCCACAATCTTGAACTGCGAACCAATCAGCTCCATCGTAAAGTCCACCTTGCTCCCCTTGAGGAGGTCCAGCGACGGCTGGTCCAGTATGATCTTGGCGCCCTTCATGTCGGCCTGCTGCCCCTCCTCCGGGGTGTAGGTGAAGATGGTGTCGTCCTCGCGCACCTCGCCCGACGCCGCGCCCTCGCCCGGGTGCTCGCTCGCCTCGGCCGCCGCGGCGGGCTTCGCGGGGATCGCCTCCGGGAGCGTGACGAGCGACATGAGGTACTGGAAGCCGTGGCAGCCGCCCGACTCGACCTGGATGCGCAGGGCGAGCTGCGGGTTGCTGTCCTTGGACATTATCTCGGTGAGGCGCTGTTGGGAGGATAGCTGGGTCAGTACACGTCTGGGTGGGCTGCGATTGACCGCGCAGAATGATAGGGAAGGTGGTATGTTCTCTCACGAACCTTTGCTGCTCGGGGCGTGATCTCTAGTGTCATGTCGTTTCCATCCTCATCCTGTTGGGGGTTGTACACTGCCTGGGTGTAACCCCTCTTCGTTGTGTGGGCGAATGGCTTCGATATTATCGGCGAAGGTGCGGCATTTACTGGCAGCATTCCCCTAGGTACCCTCCAGCCCACAGAGCTCGGGAAGTTCCCATGCCGGGTGGCTGTCAACGTTTCTGCTCTCCGGGCCCGGACGGAGCTGCTGTGGAAGGTCCTCCTGGAGATGGCGGAGCGGCTTCGTGGCAGGAGGAATTCGAGGACGGGCTCGGAGCCTCGCTTCGGGGCGAGCTGAACGAACAGCTTAGCAGCTGACGACGAGTTGGCGCAGCTCAGCGGCGACGCGAACGGGCCCATTGTATAGGTGTGTTGAAGCTGTCGTGGTGACTGTTGGTGTGAAGGTCTCCGCCAAGCGCATTATTGCTCAGCAAAATTTCGAGTGATGTCAGTTGGGGCTCCCGGCCGACCAGCCCCCAGCGATGACTAATCGTGGTGCGGCGACTGGCCGCCTGCAGCGATATTGGGCTCCACCCCTTCCGCTGTGTCTGGGCTGCATGTCTTTTAATGAATGGAGCCCTACTTGGCACATCTGTACACCACCGACATATTGACGACATTCACTGTGCATCTGGTCTATTTTAAGGAGCTTCGACACACGTCGACAGTCTGAGAAGTGTCTCTTGATGAGCGTGGAATTGAACTTGAACGTCCACTCCCTAAGAAATCTGGGCGGTTTGGATTGACGGCCTGTTCGCTCAATGAATGAACGTGATAACGGCGGAACAACAATCTCCCTCCTTAGCATCAACCAGCCATCGTGATCGGAAAAGCGAACAGCCATCTCGGCCCCGGGACCGCCTCCACTGCTTGTAACCGCTCCTCTATTCCCGAGATAAAGCTACTAGGGCCCCAGGATCACCGGCTCCTCAGCTGTGACAGCCGTGGCAGCTGTGGGCCCAGCACCCCGTAAATCTGGGGTAAATCCCGCGATCCCGTCGCCTGATATGTTTCTATTTGTGGAGTCTGACCATCTTGAACCGGACAGTCGTGCTTCAGGACTCTGTTACACCGCTGGCAAATAGAACCATCACACTGCAGATCTGCTTGTCGTTACGGAAATACGGACATCGGGCTTAGGCTCGTCCGGCTGCTCATTCACAGTCGAGTGTGCCCGTACACCAAAAGTACTAAGCGAAACTCTCAACGGTCGTGGCTCACAGCAGCTCAAAAAAGGCTAAGAGCAGAAAGCATGTTGGACGTCATTACAATCGGCTGCCACTTTTAGCACCCGCCGAGCAGCCGTTGAACGCCTCGCTCGACCCCTATGATTCCCCCGCATAACCGGCCCCAAGTACTTCCTGGGTTGGCTGGGATCAGGATGGACCATTGAGAGTCGGTCGGCAAATCTTTGGTTCGCCGAAGGCTCGCCAAGTCGTGGCCACCAACCTACACACTGACTTCGACACTGCCAGCGTGACACAAAACGCCGCGCAACTGCGGCGCAGAAACGTGGGCCCAAATGGCATGGTCCAGCCGATGGCTGGGTCACCCATCAACCACGGAGGTATGCTCGTCTGCTCAGGAGACCTCGGGAGCTTAGATCTTGGTTCCCCGCGGGCTACCGCCGGATCTAACGCACGATGGATCTGATATTCAGATTACTCCACGTTGACAAATATGCTGGTGTTTTCGTTGCAGGGGAGGGGGTGGTTTCCTCCGGGACTTGGGTCGTCGGTTGACGATATCTGGGCCCGGCGTCTCATATTATAAGGCCCAGGCGCGGTCTCCCTTGTATCCGTCCGTTCTTTGCGGCTCCTTCTAGCAGACTTTCAGTTTCTTTCTGTCTGGCATTCAACACCCCCAACAGCAGTCCAAAAGGTTCAACCCTTGGTCCAGGACTCAGATATTAGCAAGTATGGCTGGCCCCATTGACAGGCTCCAGACAGAGAGTGGGACAATTTCGCCTACTCGGGCATTTGTCAATGGCATACTACCATTCTTAATTCAATGGTGGTACATTACGATTCCCGGCTTCATCGTCGTGCGCGCGCTGTACAGGAAATATGCTTCACCCTTGCGAAAATACCCTGGCCCATGGCTGGCTTCCATGACGAGGCTATGGAAGGTGGTCTCAACGGCCTCTACTCACACGCACCTGGAGCACATAGAGCTGCACAAGAAGTACGGGCCAATCGTGCGGATCGCGCCAAACGAGGTTTCCGTGTCGTCGCCCGAGGCCGCGCGCACGCTCTTATCGGCCGGCAAACGGTTCTACAAGACCAAGTTCTACGGTGTCTTCCCACCGCCAGAAAATCCAGACATTTTCACCGAGTACCGGGAAGATGTCCACGCGCAGAAGAAGAAGGTCGCCAACGTGCCCTACAGCATGGCGGCCATGCAGCAGCTCAGCCCCTTCATCGACGACACCATCGAGGTGCTGATGCAGAAACTGGATTCGGCCGCGGGGCCGGCTCAGGGACAAACCAAGGACCTCTCCAGCGGCCCCATCGTGGACCTGGGCAACTGGCTCCACTGGTTCGCCTTCGACGTCCTGGGCGAGGTGGCCTTTAGCCGGAGCTTTGGCTTCCTGGAGCAGGGCCGCGACGTGGACGGCGCGATCCTCACCATCGACGATATGCAGCGGTATAATGGCATCGTGGGACAGGTGCCCTTCATGGACCACCTCCTGAGGAGGAACCCACTGCGAGGTCTGATCCCAGGGCTGGCGACTAAGGACGCACTTATCACCCGCATGGCGCTCGAGGAGCTCGAGAGGAGAAAGCCTTTCGACAAGGAGAGCGAGGGAAAGTGGAGGGGAGGCGATGGACGGCAGGATCTGCTGGCCAGTTTGATCAAGGGGCATCTCAAGAATCCGTCAAAGTTCAGCGAGGGAGATGTTTTTGCTGTTGCTCATGGCGCGATGTATGTTTTGCCTCCTGTGTTGTTCCCCAGCCCATGCTCACGGGACAACCCAATTCACCCAAGTACTAACGCCATCACAGCTTCGCCGGCTCCGACTCAACCGCCTCAACTATGCAGTCCTTCTTCTGGCACATCCTCTCCGACCAGCGCGTGTACGCCAGTATCCAGGACGAGATAAAAAAGGCAGTCGCCGACGGCACCATCCCCGCAACGGGCAACATCTCGTGGAACGAGGCCCAGAACCTGCCGTACTTCCAGGCGTGCCTCAAGGAGGCCATGCGCGTGCGCCCGGCGGTCGGCCTCAACATCGCCCGCCTCGTGCCCCCCGAGGGCGCCGAGGTGGACGGCCAGGTCTTCCCCGGCGGGGTGACCATCGCCGTCAACGGGTGGGTCCTGCACCGCGACAGGGCGACCTTTGGGCCCGACGCCGATGTCTACCGCCCGGAGCGCTGGCTGGGCGACGCCGAGGAGGCCAAGAGGATGGAGAGGTTCATGTTCCAGGTAAGCAGGGTCTCAGGATCATTTCTTCGTTGAGCGCAGGCAGAAGAAAGAAAACTAACACGCGTCGATCTTGTAGTTCGGTGGCGGCAGTCATGTCTGCATCGGCCGCAACCTTGCCCTGCTCGAGATCAACAAGGTCTGCCCCCGGCTCCTGCGGGACTACCACTTTGAGCTGGTCAACCCGGGAAGGGAGCTGGAGGCTCACGCCACCTTCTTTGTTGTGCAGGAAGGCTTGGAGGTGTTTATCTCGAAGAAATAGCGTGCTGGAGCACCTGCGATCTCACGAGTACTGGGGGCGATTTGCTCATGTTGTCGACTGTCGGACCAGGTGCCTAGCTGGGTTTCTTGTCAAGGGCGACAGCCGGTTAAGACACGTAATGCTGCTGAAAACACGCGCGAGCGTTTGATGTACGAAGATGCTTTGAGCTGGGAATGATACCATCTTTTTCCTAGGTTTTCAAATACTACTAATTCTCAAAATGCTCTTCTGCTGGCCGTGGCAGGTGACTACTCATCAGACGTCATCGTCCTGGTCAAGACCTCACTGAACATGGTGATTCTCGCCTCTGCTCGTGTTTGCGGATGACAATCGCCACAGCCCCCTCTACCCAGACTTTGATCGATCGTCCTTGGCTGTTCCAGTTCGAGACGCTCAAATCTGTCCACGCTCGTTCCCTATCCACCACCTCCACTTTTGTACCCAAGCCACATAAACCATGTGTGCCAGCACCGAAACTTACATCGTTCCCACCTCTCGCTTCACTCTTACATTCTGGACGCAAAGGAATCCCCTGACGTCTTCCGAGAGCTCCTTGGCATCAAGCGTGGCAGCCATGACATGACACAGCTCAGTCTCGAGGCAGTCACCACCAACGCGACTCGGGGTCTGCCCTCGAAGTCATCCGTTTGCCTCTTTCGTCTCCGTCCCCGTCTCTGTATCCTCGACCCTGTCCATGGCGAAAGAGGCCTTCACACGGTCGGCCGTGTCGCTATCCTGTGACTGGGGCCTGCGAGTGGGTGGGTGCAAATGGAGGGAGAAGTGATGTTGAGTAGCTCTTAGGGCTGTGTGGACCTCGACCTGCCTACCTCCTACCTAGGTATCCACTTTGCTCTCCTGAGTGGCGGGCATCCGACTACGACTCGGGGCTGGGCAAGCTCTTCGACAAGAGGTAGGGAGAAGTGAACTTCAATTTATGCTAGCCTATGCTACGGTCTGTTGTAAACTCACATGAAATTCTTCCCTTGCCTCTCTTGGCGGACGATTTCCCAAGTCCCTTGAGACACGTGCTCACGTCGACGCGGGTATCTACCTTGGACCCCTTATCACAGAGACCTCACCAATACGCACCCAGGACCCCAACGCCGCCGTCCATAGGGGCATGGACGTGTCCATGAGCTGCGTGAACGCCGCCAGCAATTGCCCATGTCCCGGTCGGGTCACCCAACCTTTTCACGATGACTGGGGTATTGGGGGCGAGGGATGGCGCATGGGGTCGCTGCAAGGATTGTGTGAAGGTGCGCCGTCTTGCCCGTCGACGGTTGCGTAGGGGAACGAAGCGTACCGGTGTGGAAGACACCCCGGCTTTCCTGCGCCCTTAGGACCGGAGCTACCATCGATAGACTCGGTCGAGGCGGCGAGCTCGGTTACGCGATTGGACTCAACCGGCGCCCTGAAGGCGTCTTCGAAGGCGTTGGAAGGCTGGTAAGGCTGTGGCAGCGACCCACGGACGTGGACGGTCCGCCAGGCCAAAACATCGGGCTCTGAGGCCGGTCGTGGTGTGGCCGTCGCTGTCGTGGCTTGAGGAAGCGGGACGAGGTCGCGGTTCTGTGGCTCCTTTTCCTGGCCGGTGTAATAGTGGATGGAATAGGGCTGGGGCCAGGGCTGTCGCTGGGTGCTCTGTCGATAGTTGGCGTGGGTTTTCTGACCAGGGCTGTTGTCTCGAATGATTGCTAAATCCTCCCCAGTGAATGTGAGCCTGGCAGGTGGTATCGGGGAAGGTGGCGTAATGAATTTCTGGAAAGCCTCCGAACGCAATGCGGGCATTGCAGTTTCTAAGTGGATTAGTCGCCGAAGGTCGGCAATCTGGTCTTCCACCGCTCGAATGTGCTCCTTCAGGTTGGCTACCAACCGTTCCTTCTGCTGGAGCTCTGTCAAGAACTCCACAAGTCTGCTTGGCGTGTGATCTTTGTCGGGCCCTGGCTCCGGAATCGCCCCATCCGCAGTGGCCGGACTCCAGGAGTGGGATATCTTGCTGTCAGCTTGGGTAGACTTGGCCGAGGAGAATCTCGCACGATCAAGCGGAAGGGACGTGTTGCCCTCTGTGCTTGGTGACACTCTTTGGCTATTCCGTCTCATATATCTCTGGATCTTCTTGTCCGGGATGGGAATGCCTTTCGACATGAATTCGTGCAGCCTCGAGCTCGGTGGCTGCGTCAGCAGCTGATCAGTGCAGGAGTATTCCTGCGCAGCAGATGGGTGCTTGTGCAAACCCCACAGCTTTATTTTGTTTTTATATTGTTTTTCCCTATCGGCTATCAGCACACAGTATATAAACATCGCACCCCACACCTTCATCGAGCCTTGATGACCACGCAGCCTTACTTCCAAGGATCGGAAATGTAATTGAGAAGGTGGGACGTGCTGGAGAGGCTGCGTGGTAATTGATTTTATGATCAACGTGGGGAGGGCCGGACAGGTGAACGGGTATTTCTTGCGAGGATTAGGGGATTGGAACATCGGGTACTGGATGACAAGTACGTACGTTGCGTCAAATTCTTTCTCGTATTTGAGCTTCATTCTGACCTCTGACAGAGTCAAGTTCTGTTTGATGTACATGTCAAAGAAGTCTGCCTTGACAGCCTTCCAGTCGTCCGCAGCGTGCTCCTTAGCTCGGCCCAGGACGCCAGACATTTTAGGTGGGTGTGAACTGAAACGTGCCCGAGGCGGCCGCTAGGACGGGGTGTTCACGGGAAGGGGTGATAATAGTAAAAGATCAAACGTGTGTTGATGAGTGACTGAGGGGTAGTGGAAAGTTTGGAAACAGAAAACTCAGCATGAGTTGCTGGCTCCGGGGAGGATGGGTGATTTCACGGCGATGGCCCAGGTCATTGAACACGGATCGTTCAGAAGGACCAGAGGAAGGTACCGCAGCTGTTTCAAATTCGAACATATTGCAGGACGAGCCGCGGATCACGAGACACCGGGCAGCAGTGCCATCCAATCGGCAGGACTACCACTCGTCCAAAGACTGCCAAGCTGGAGAGATCGGCAAGCTGACCGGTCCAAGGCCCAGTACGAGGACCGGGTCGAGGTCACCGTAAGCTGACCGGTCCAAGGTCCAGCGCGAGGACTGGGTCGAGCTCACGCTAAGCTACAGAGATCGGCGCTGCAGGTCCAAGGCCCAGTACGAGGACCGGGTCGAGCCCAAGCCAAGCTTGAAGAAGCGCCGTGATGGTGGCACAAGGTGAATAGTGGGTATGGTGGCACAAGGTGAATAGTGGGTATGGTGGCACAAGGTGAATAGTGGGTATGGTGGCACAAGGTGAATAGCGGGTATGGTGGCACAAGGTGAATAGTGGGTATGGTGGCACAAGGTGAATAGCGGGTAGGCACAGTTCCATGTGTAGACTAGTGCTGTCATCGGCGGCGCAGACCAGAGCGACGATTGGCATCGACGGTCCAGACCAGCTGCATATGCAGTGAGTTCTGCAGTGATCGACAAACTGACAATTCCCGGTCCAACAAAAGGGTCGACCAGACTGCCAAGCCTCCACGAAGCGCCTTGGTGATGGCACGAGGAGAACAAAAGCTGCGGCCGCAATGTCAGGTATAGAGCATTCTTGTCATCGACAACGCAGACCAGCGCATAATCGGCACCGACACTCCCGCCAGCTGCCTACCTAGGTATGCAGTGAGGTCCGCAGACGCCCTGCGATTGTGGTCATTGCAAGCAGTGTATGGCTGTGGCACAGGATGCTCATAGGGGAAGATCGGCAACATGGGAGGAAAAGCAAAACCTGGCCTTTAAGTGCCTGCTCCCATTCAGCCAGGTACGTGTGGTCCGTCGAGGAGAGCCTCGGCATGCCTCAACCTTCGAGCCGGTTCGAGTCTTCGGGGAGCTGCGTGTTGCAGGACCTTCAGTCGACAGAGATTGTGAGAAGCACGTCCGGACAGCCCTCCTCTGCCGGAACCGAGGCAAATCTGCTGGCTGCCCGATGGACTGGTGTCGTTCTCGATGTACCCGCCCAACTTTCGAGACAGAAACTTGGCCTCCGCCGTTTCCTCTCCCCGCCCAGCAGCGGGACGGCAGAGGGCAGACAAGGTGTGATGCGCCATCCTTTCAATCTGCCAGCAGTACCCCCTGCCTCAGTTTAGTCTCCACATTTACTCAACCCCGTACGAAAGTTTGCCCGTGCTTGACGTCCAACTGGCCAGGAGAAGATGAGAAACGTGCTACTGGTCCTGGCTTGGCTGGCTCGGCTCACCAACGACCGCAGAGGCTCTAATTGGTGTGTCAGCGTCCTGTGGTGTCTGTCACGGAAGGAAACGGGGCATACCATAGCCTTTAAAACACACTCGTCCCCATCATGCTCTCTGTAGTAGATCTCAACCTGCATTCTCACAACCACAGCCTGCCCACCCGCAAGCAAGTAAGCAAGCACCCAAAACCAACCTCCGGCACCACAACACCAGCCAGTCTTAGACCTGATCCGTTGATCTTCGGCCTGCAACTGTTTCTTCTCCTCAAAGAGAGTCAGCATCCACCTGTCGCTACAATGCCGTACGACGGAACTTTCAACCCAACTTTCTTCCTCAACCTCATCATCGGCCTGCTTACCGTCACCTGCAACATTCTGGTGGTCTGGCAGAACGAACGCCTTGCTAGGCGCGCAAGGTACGTTCCCCCACAGATAGCTGGTCATCATCGACCCTGGGCAAGATCGCTGACGATTTTCTTGCCAATCAGGCGAAATGGCGGGCCTGGCGGCAACTGAGGCATCAACCCTCTGTTTCGCAGCACTCGGGCAGGTGTTGGGGCTCAGGCCGTATCATCGGCCTGCTTACCGTCACCTGCAACCACGAATGCCTTGCTAGGCATGTAGCGTACGTTCCCCCACAGATAACTGGACGTTCTCGGCCCTCAGGAAAATTGCTAACGCCATCCTCGCCTGCTAGGCGAAAGGGTGGGACTGGCGACAGCTGAGGCATCAACCCTCTGATACCGTCGGGCAGGTGTTGGGGTTGAGGATATGGTTGATCATGCTAGAATTTTCGAGTGGAAACTTGGTATTTGGATTCTGGGGCGTTATTTGATGGGAAAATGGGAGGTACCTGTTGTTAATTCTGGCATGAGCGTTGGTATGGGATAAGACACGTGATGAGCAGAACAACCGATCCAAGCTTTGTTGATGTTTACCTAAGCATTTCAACCCCATGCTCCCCAGATCCCTGGGTGCCCGTGCGGGCACCTATCGATGGTTCCGCTGCCCTAAGCCTGACACCCTGGGCTCTCCCTGCTTTGCGGCTTAGACGCCAGCCCGGCAACTTCCTTGGCAGGCAGTCCCTCTTGAAATTTGTTGCAGAAGTCGAGCCAACGTACGCGAAAGCCAGAGTGACGTCTCAAAGCCCCTCAGGACTGAGTCCCTCCCGGGCGTCAGACGTCCAGACAAAGGCCGCATTTCAATGAGTTCCATACTCGACGGGCCTGGGGTTTTCCTATCGAGGTCTTACAGTTTGGACACAAGCACCCGGCCTGCTGCCACCACAGAGCCGCAAGACCTAACGACAACGCGATGACGAGTTTTACGCATAATATAATGAGCTTCGTGTTGCGCGACACATAATTAAATGTCCAAGACGTGACGCATATCCAACGGACGTACACATACCTAGATAGTCCAGCTGTGGCAACCCCTCCGCCCTGGCCAGGGGAGAGGGGTTGTGAGACGGACCTCGCTTCGAATGGCAACGAGGCACAAAGTGACTGTGATGTATTGCTGATTTACAACTATGGTTTCCTAACTAAAAAGGACCTCGGGAGGGAAAGCAGTGGGCTCTGCCAGGGAAGCTTCCAAATGGTTTTGAGGCCAGTTGGGCTGATAAGATAAGCCCAGTGCACGGGCCCACTGCAGCCACTGCAGAGGGACCTGCTTGCGTTCAGCCCATGGCCCTGACATCGCTCACCCAGTTGTTGGATGGAGACTATCCAAATACCTAATTGTATTTTCTTCCACAGGATTGTTGCCTCGGGTGGATTACTATTGATAGCGCGGTTTGTTCCGCGTACGGTGTGACTCAAGCGGTGTCTGCTTACCTAGCCCCAAGAACTCAAAGCCGCCAGCCACCAACACCACCCAAGGACCACTCGACACGGTGTTATCAGACATTTTAGAAGAAGAATTAGCAGCGAAGTAGCTCAACTGAAAGGCTAAATATTGCCAAATAGATTTTCCCTCTATTCACTAGTCCTCGGACACTTCGCTTTTGCAGATTTTGGCCACCGTTGCAGCCTGGGATGTTTAAGTTCGAGCATACGATGATTTACCTTTTGTTTTTTTTCTCTTATTTCCTTGTAGAAATAGTTCTATCAGTCTTCTCTAAGCATCCCCTCCTCTGTTCCTCTGTTCTCTGGCTTCATTGCACTTGATTATTCTGTGTCGTGCTTCATGAAGTTCCATTCTTTCCACCAAATGAGGCTTCTATTCTTTGTTTGGTAGCAGAAGAAACAGGTTTGGATATTTCACCGAGGATTTCGAACTTCATATGAGATCCTCAGTGCTGTAGATCATCTGACTCAGTCTTGTTGACATATCGGGACCGGACCTGCATACTACTAAATGCAGACCGAGACAATAATCCCTAACCACACACATGAGCTTTTCTACCATCCTACATAGATAGTGGCGGATATCTCTGCACTCCGGTATTTAAACGTGGCCTTCCCACACGGAAAAGCACGTCTGTTGGAAGGCATAATGACCTCGCATTTTGGGGCGCAATTAAAGCTCCGACTGATATGCCATTCGAAGCGGATCGTCTTCGCGATGACCCATATATATTGACAGCTTGGCAGGTTGCGTGGCATGCAAGCAAGCTCAGCCGTACGATGCTGCAACTTGACAGCACATCATTCAGCTTGTTGGCTGCCTAGACCCACAAATGAAACAAAACCCCCTCGATATATAATGGCTCTCCGGGAGCCAGCTTGAAGTCCCACGAAGTTTCTTCCGGATATAGTCATAGTGGTGTACAGTGCGTCTTCCGAAAACGAGGCTCCATTGGGTATTTGTCCACACAAAAATGGAATCGACAGCCAGTGAAGCAGGCCATGACACGGCTTCTCGCATCGACCACGAGATCTTGCGCTTGAAGCGTGAGCTGGGATCCGAGGATGCCCAAGGCCACCTCTGTGACCAGTGCAGTGGCCTCGTGGTCAAACTACCCGACATGTCTAAACTTGACATGTCTAAACCCTTTCTGAGATACAAACCAGCGAGTTTCATTAAAATCGACACAGACAAGCAAGAAGTATGGGATCGTGCTGAGTCTGGGTGCAATTTCTGGGCTATGATCCGAGATCAACTTGCCTACATCGATTTGAGGGCAATAGTCGAACAGGAGAAGGACAAAGTCAAACTAGACCGGGAGAGACATCGTCATGAGTTCTCAGATCGGTATTACAAAGACCTCGCTGCATCACTTGGAGGGCACCAGGGGCAGGAGTTTTGGCGCCTCCATCACCAAAGGGGTATCTACTGGCAGCGATGGTGGCCGGATGGTGATAGTGAAATCCCTGTTGCCCAGGCAGATTTTGTGCGTGTATGCATGGGATATGGGACGCACACCAGCTTTGTGAACGGCCCCGTCATGTTGGAGGTCCGGTTGTTTGTGCCCCACGGGGCCACCGGCCCCGTGCAAAAAGACGGGAAGCTCTATCTGGTGGCTCCACCTCACCTAACTGAATTCGTAGCTTTAAGACTTCCAGGCATGTAAATCTCTCTCAAGTGGCTTGTCCGTGGTTTATGCTAATTGATCAACAGGAGACAATGTCACCGATATTTCAAGACGCTGTGTTGGCGCCCCAATCAATTTGATGCCCGGGAATTCTTCCAGCATGGCGCTCATCAGGCAATGGCTAAGGAAATGCGAGGTAAAACACGGTTGCGGAATCAGGCTTCCTCCAAGCTCGATGCCAACCATGGTTCTTGATGTATCTGATCGGTATATAATCAAAGTGGTCCAAGTCCCTGAGGGCATGAGAGAGCGATATGTTGCCTTGTCATATTGTTGGGGGCAGCGGTCACAAACTGTCATGCTGAAAAAGTCCAACCGATCCGATCTAGCCTCTCGGGGCTTTAGCACGGCACAACTAGATCCAACTATTCGGGACAGCGTCACGGTCACAAGGCGGCTTGGGTTTAAGTTCCTCTGGGTGGACGCCATTTGCATCGTCCAAGATGACTACAAATTCAAAAGAGGAGAGCTCGGCCGGATGGGCGATTACTATCGAAACGCCACCTTCACAATTGTAGCATCTGCAGCGGAAGATGTCGGAGTCGGGTTTCTTGGGAGGCGAAAGTCAACTTTTAGGGGAGGTGCTCTTGTGTCTGGACCGAATGACTTTGTGTCCAAGGCGACAGCTGTGGGAGAACAAGGAAGATCTATTAAAACATCGCCTCTCATTCTTAGGCCTGCCAAATCCGAGCACACAGAGCCTTGGTACGAAAGGGCATGGACATATCAAGAGTTACTCTTTTCCAGACGCCGACTTCAATACCACAACAACCAAACGACCTGGACCTGCTCTTGCTCAGAGAAGCCCGCCAATCAAAACGACGGCTGGCTACGCGGCAATGGATACTCCCAACACGACTACTACGAAGGGGAGATTTTTGAAAACAGCGTGGCAATACTGGCAGGGGGTGAGAAGCACAGTCTTAGCCCTGGTTCAACAATCTTATCAACGTGGTACAGCCTTGTGGAAAAGTATTCGAAGAGGGAGTTGACATATCAGACCGACCGTTTACCTGCAATAGCCGGAATAGCGAAAGGCTTTGGATCTGTCTTGGGTGACCAGTACCTTTGCGGGCTGTGGAGGTCAGACTTGGCTTTGGGCTTGGTCTGGATCTGTTGCGATTCGGATGCTGTATGGTCTCCGGAGCACGCGTCTGCTTCAAGGCGAAGGCCTTCGTGGAGTTGGGCGTCCTTCGATGGCCAAATCTATCATGGGCACAAGGATATGTGGCAAAATGCAGATTTTGAGATACTCGGAAGTCGCGTTGATCTGGAGTCGGCGGGTCAACCATTTGGCGAGGTTAAGACGGCCAAACTCCATGTTCGCGGGCTATTCGGGCTTCTCCCCCCACGTTATGGGTCGACCGATTGTGGCTCAGAGCCGACCCTGGACAGAGAGCTCGATGATTCGGCGTACCCCGATTATCGTGAATATTTCTTGGACAAAGCAAATTCTAAAGCTAAACATTGGTTGCTGGTCGTCGCTAACACGGGCTGGTCCGAGGCGCGGGGGCTCATGGTGGTGAAGGAAAAAGAGAACCGGTACTCCCGCGTTGGTCACTTCGAATTAGAGGTTGACTGTACATGGCCTGAAGACAACGAGCCAGAACTCAAGTCGTTCGAGTTTTCCAATTCCGTTCGAAGACTTTGGGGTTGGAATACTCAAGAAATTGTGTTAATTTAGTCATCTCGACTCATCGAGAAGATGCATGAGCTTTAACTCGCACCAATGACACAACTAGAAGTGCGAGGCCTCAAACACTAAGGTACCTAGGTAATGTTCGAGTGGGCACAGTCGATACTTGGACGCTTCCAAACAGAATCGTCTCCTCGTCCAGTCGAGGGCTCCGGTATCCCACGAGGGGCGTGGGTGCTGATGTCGACGGCCCCGTTGTGCCAGCAAACGCCAACCCCTGTAACTTCCTGATCTGGAAGCTTATTGGGCTCCTGCCCAATCGCACACGTTCCGGCGTCTAGCGGCAGGGGGAACCCATGCTGCCTGCAGCCAACACCGGTTCGTCTCAAGTTCGGCTTGTTCAGTTGGCAGGTAGCGCCAGTGGCGCACTCCTTGCTCCTGCTGTGCAACAACGTCGGTTTCGTTTCGTCTTTGCAAGCCCCCAACAGCGGGCCTCACAACAGGGACGCTATTGCTTGGCGTTTCCTTAACGCTCCTGCTTCTCACATCTCTTCCCAAAGCCCAGGTCCGACCGGCCTGATATCCTGGCCCAACGAACCAAGCATCAGCACAGACACACCGACAAAATGCACCTGCCCCCGCCAGGAGGCCTTTGCGGCCAGGACGGCCGGCCCCAGTTGCATGTTCGCGCCCTCCTCATGCAGGCGTGGCCACGCCCTCAACCCGGGCGCCAAACGCAGAAGCTCCGCGCGTGGCACACCGTCCTCTGCGCCGTGGGCCCCTTTTCTTCTGGACCAGTAGTGCTGGCTACCAACATATTCGGCGAGGATGCAAGAGGCTTTGTCGGTGGCGTCTCACTGTGGCCAAGCTGCGAAACCTACTGGAAACATTTGCACAAAAATCCAGGAGTGCGGGCAGCACCGCCGTCTTGCACGGTCTTTCTTGCTCTGTAGATGCGCTTGTCCCCTGTATAAGTCCCAAGGACGCACCTTCCCACACCTGCACTTGAGGCAGAGAAGCCACGACTTTCTGTCATGTTTTGATCAACAAGATCGCCACCACCCTCTTTTGTTTTGTTTACCTGCTTTCTTCCTGTCTCTTTTTCATCAGTCCTTCAACTTTCTGCCAACTCCATTCTTTTCATCTTGGTCCAAGTCATCCAACACAGCAGCATAGACTCCGTTTCCGAGCATCTCTGTACCAAACATTCCTTGCACACACAGTATTCAGCTTCAAATAATCATCATATTCACCTTCACCATGACTTCCAAGCTGATCTCGCTCCTCGCTTGCGCGGCCCTCGCCTCCGCCAACCCAGTCATCCCCGCCCGAGCAGTCACCTCCCTTGACGAAGCCGCCGTGGCTGAGGCTCAACAACGTGACAACACTGCTACGAGGGCCTCGTCTGATATCAACATCAAGGTATGCCCTGCTCTCCGGCCTTGTGTTATCACACCAAGCTGACCAAACTCTGACAGACTTCTGACGGCAAATGTCTTTCTGTCGACAAGCTCTCAGGTGACTTCCGGGCCAACTTGACCCCGATCCAGGTTGCTCAATGTGGAGCAGCCGATGGCCAAGGATGGGACATCATCACTGCCGGGAAGCACATCAGTACTCCTCAGTCAATGCTCATCGTGAGCACCACCACAGGCGCCTGTTTTAACTTCGACCCTCGCCGAGATGCTGGAGACCAGGTCCTTCTCTTCTCTTGCGGCGGCAGAGCTGATGGGAGTAGGTCAACACCCCAGCCCCCCTCTTTCCGTCTTGACACGGCATGCTGACCCTCAGTAGGTGGCAATGAGACGAACTCTCAAATCTTCCCATTCAGCCAGCCGGATGGCCCTCAGTCTTTGCAGCCCCAGAACGCCCCTGGGAAGTGCCTGGCCGTCAAAGACAACGCCCTGGAGATTTCTGACTGCAGCCCCGGAGATGCCACACAAGAGTTCCTCTTCAGCTCACAGCCCACTCGTGCCTCTGGCACTGCCGCAGGAAATGTGCCTACAAGTAAGTCCAAGGACCGAGGCTGTCAGGTAGTGTCTCGCTTTACTGACATACTGATAGCCACCGGCGCTGCGGACTCGGCCACTCAGGCGAGCAGTGTCGCAGGAGTGAACGCCACTCAGCCGACTGCAGTCTCGGGCGCAGGCGGCAAGATTGATCAGGCCGCAGTAGAAGAGGCTCAACAGCGCGACGACACAGCCGTGCGAGCTGTAAGCAACACCAAGATCCGCGCTCCCAATGGCCAGTGTCTCTCGGTGGACCCTACAGCGGGCGATTTCAGGATGAACCTCATCCCTGTGGCCTTCACAGACTGCACCAATCCAACCACTTGGGACTTGATTACCTCGGGCAAGCACAACGACGGCAGTGGCGGCGACGCCGCCCTGATTGTGAGCACCGCCACGCAGGGTTGCATCTCTTTTGACCCCCGCAGAGAGGCCTCGGACCAAGTCACCCTGTTCTCCTGCGGTGGAAGAGCTGACGGGTCCGGCTTGACGAATCAAGGGCAACTGTTTGCCTTTACCGGACAACAGAGCTTTGCGCTGACGCCGGCCAGCGAAGGTAACCAGACTTGTCTCATTCCCGGAAACGGAAGACTGGAAGCGGGACCTTGCCAGGAGCCGGCGAGTCTATTCACTCTGGAGTCGTGAGAAATGGACAAGAGAAGAAAGAATCCGAGGTCCCAAAGACTTGTAGATACATGGCGTTTGACTTCTTGTTCCTACCCCGTCAAGGATGACGGAGGTCCCTTTAGTCGATTCAACAGCACCTAAATATACCTTTCAGTGTGCCTGTAAACAAGCTTTCGCTCTTTGCTAGAACATCTTGAATGTGACGGGTTTGTAGTCGGAAGCAAGCAGACCGGGCCTGAGCTCAGCAACAGCACCATGCCGAGTCAGTGGTTGCCCGCGAACCAAGGCCATTTTCCTATGTCACTCGAGCCCTGTCTGCTCTCCGTCTTTCTCCTTTTTGTTCCAATGATGAAAAGGCTAGACCTCAAAGCGCAGTGACTCACCTGATCGAAAATTCAAAACACTCTACATTTTGATCAACCGTCACCGATGAGGGAGCAATAAACCTGGCTTTTTTTAGCACAAGGAAAGGACGGCAAAGGGCCACACATGCAAGACAAATCAAGTACTCGTGCCAAAGAATTGTCTGAACAGATAGACTCAATTCTATCATCTGCTTGTACCACCATCGCCTTATAAATACTCTCTAAATACTCCCGACAGTCATATCAGCAGAACCATGGTGTAGCATTCCTATTTGTACATGCCACAAGGACCGCAAGAGCCCTCGCAACGACGGTCATTCTTGAGCTCCTGCCTCAAATGAGCTCTCCGAGGCGAAGTCGCTGCATATTTCCCCCTTGCCATCGCCAGGATCAGGCAACTTGACAGAACCTTCAGAACCATCAACGGTCGAGCCAGCGCGCGCCGAGTATATCGGGCCTCGTGCCGACTGCTTGCGGAAAGAGACCTGGCGCAGGCGCTCTGACTCTGCCGGGGTAAGTTGGAGCTGGCGCGTGGAGGTCAGCCTTGCAAGTGCAATTTCTTTACCCGCCGGGAGAGCTTTCACCCTCCTGAACTGAAACGTTTTGGATCATGTGCGTGCTCACATATGCTTCTACGCCCATGGCGTGCAGGAAGAGCGCGACGAAGGCCGACGCCCCGCTCACGATGGAGATGGCGACGTTGATCTCGATCGGGAGGCCGTGGTAGTCGGCCCGGACGAGGACCTGCTGGCCGGGATGTGTCCCTGTGAAATAGGCCGCGCACTCGGGCCAGGCACGCTCGATCACGGGCTGCGGCAGGACGCCGTCGCTGTTTATCTGGGCGCATGGTCGCATTGCTGTGTACCCTTGGCCGCTGACTGCGCGGCTGGCGATGTTTTGGACGATGCGCATTGTGATAATGCTTGAAGCCTGGGAGTTCTGGTTAGTCAAGACTGCGTTGGGACTGTGGAATGCTGAGAGAAGGTGAAGAAACTAGGGGAGATGCCGGTTGCTTACTTGAACCCAGGCTCTTAACATCCATGCTCGGTGCTGATCGATCTGCAGCCTCTTGATACTGATCATAGCCAGTGCGAGGCATATGGTTACCGACGCTCCGAGCAGCACGTTGGCGACCTGGAATGCCACATCTCCCCCGAACGAATTACTCGTCGCCATCAACCCACCGACCAGGGCAACTGCCATCAACAATAGGACGACATATCCGTTGATCCGGTGGAACAAGACTGCCTTCTGTCGGATGACCGGCACGAACTGGAAGAACAACAGCAAGCAGCATGGTATTATGCCGTAGAGGTGCATCATCATGCCGATCTGCTCTCGCCCGCCGTTGAGGAAGAAGTAGCATTCCCCCGGAGCAGCGTGGAAACTTGGTGTCAGCGACTTCGGCTTGCAGAACACGCCATAGTAGTCCAGATACGGAGCTCGACTCAGGGTGAAGCCGAGCAGGCCGAGGGCAAGGAAGCACCAGAGAACAAAGTTATAGCCCTTCCGGAAACCGAGGAGGAGGTGGAGTCTCTGCCAGGAGGCAGCGAGGGCCCTGGGGGCACGGGTGTGTGTCGCAACCGCCGTCATGGTCACAAGGAGGAGGCTCTTTGAGCTGCATGGGGGGTCCCGCCTGTGTCACTCCCGGAGGTGGGATGCCGGAGGACAGGAATTTATGAAGGAGGCCACTGATGGCCAGGAAGCAGCAGAAGGGGTTTGGTCGCTTAGGAAGCGAGTGTCTCGGTCTGATCGAGCGCCAGGTGGGAGTTGATCGCTCGGCTATAAATAAGGCGGGCCCGCCGCCCAGCCCTACTAGGCCAGAGTCATATTGACGGGAGCAGCATCTCACACCCGGAGGGGCCCCCAGGCAAAGACATGATAGCGTCACGGCGCCTGTCAGGGTTGGGCGGGATCTCAGAAGGGGGTTTCTTGGGCGGCTGTGATGGATACACGGACTATTTGCTGCTGCCTCTGGGGGACGTCACCTCAGCCGAAAGCGGTGTCTCGGCCGTACTGCGATCGTCTTGTCACCAACGTGGGCGTTGCCGAGCAGGCGTTAGTAGACATGAGCAGGCGTGGGCCAGGAGGCGGATGATGGGCCGCTGCGGGAGGTCGCTTGCATCTCCTCATCGTTCCTTGACCCCTGCCTGCCGTGGGTGGTGGTGGTATGTGTGCGTATGGTGGACGAGCGCGTGGCAGTCCGCAGGCCATGTTCCGCCAGTTCGCACCGAACCAGTGGACAGGACAAGATCCAAGTGACTGAGGACGAGTCTCAACCGTCATCCTCGCTTCGGCCCGCCAATGGAGTCCTCACCGCCTCGAAGGCTGCTCGTCTGGTGGTGGGCGCTTCCCGTGGCCGGAAGCCCGAGGAGCTCAAAAGCTGACCGGTCACTCTCGTCGACCGCCTTGTTGAGGCTCAGTCTCCCCATGGCGGTATAGGAGGGGGATGCCGTCGTGATAGGCTGCCCGTATGTTGAGGCTGGCCTGTTGAGGCGTCCGGATGAGACATGCATTTCGGAAGAGCTTAGCAGGCGGGAGGCGACTTCGAGCCTCCCGATCCCTGGTCGCGCAGCAGGAGCAGGGCTCGAGTGAGACAGATACTTCTGGCAACGACAATGCGGGCCAAGGTTATGGGGTACTCTAGCCGAGCAGATGTAGGCTTCTGTCCTGCAGCCTTGGCACGGATAGTATCCACCCATGAACTCCCTCCACGGGGCCGGCCTGTGAGATGTGATGGGTCATTCTCGGCACAAATGCTTATTTGTTGGCCCGTCCAGGCTGATGACGAGGCTGGCCCCCCATATGAACCCGCTTGCCCTTGGTAGGCGGGAAAACAAAGCCGTGAACACGAGGCCAGAGGCTGCGCCAGCAAGATATCGTGGGACGCATCGAGAGATGTTTAAGTCCGTTGCTGCGTTGAAGCAGGAGGATTGGCAATATCTCGGCCCGGTGCTCATTTGATTGGGTAGATGGCACCCAGAGGCTGGCACTGGAACCTGTCAATGCCGAGTTGTCCCACCACTTGGCAGCTCAATATTGCGAGTGATCTCGGCGTGGCAGACAAATCAGAGATCTCGTCCTCTCTCCCCACGCCATGGCTCATCGCGACGTACCTAGTTAGGCCTCTCCTGAACATGTGCCAGGCGGTTCTGCCTGTGATGGCGATTGAGGGGCAGGCTATGTATGGCACGCAGAGGTGAGTGAGTTTGCTTCTGCTTGGCTGGCAGAGTCCACAATAAACGCCAAGTCGGGATGTTTGAACCGCAGCCCACCTTAATTCAACGTCGTTCATCGCATCTTGGGTGGCTGATGACTAAGGGAGGGGACCCTTGGTTTCAAGCGAAGCTTTTTCCACAGTGCATCCATCTCCCGGGGTCCACCACCTCCACTTCCACACGACGACCCCTGGCTTTTATTCCATCTATCGCGGCCGAAGCGTGACGGCCCGGACGGCACAACATTCAGAGTACTCACTGATCGCGCCAGCTCCAGAATCTGGCAAATCTCGCAATGGAACCTCCCGTTGGTCCCTGGCCCACCTATACGAGAGTCTCCGCTGCAGTCAGACCAGGGGGCTGATTTGGGGTTTATTTTGGGATTGCGAGTTTGGGGACCCTGCAGAATCGTGGATCCCTGCTCCTCCTACCAACTGGCACCTTATTTCCCAATTCACATGCACACGAATCCTCAGCTGCTCATCCTCCTGTGCTTTGCTGCGAAGCTTCGGCACTTTCGAACCTCCTCGGCCACGAGCTCCAGATCGCTATACGCAAGCTTCCAGGCTTGATTTCCAGGCGCGCATTGGTCTATCTCAACGAGCAGCAACCGTGGCGGCCCTGTCGCGACCAACGACACGACAACATGTCGCAAGAACAGGAGCCGCAGCCCGGCGTCACGGCGCGAGACTTCGCGACTCCGCTGCCACCCATTAACACATCAGCCTCAGGGCCGTCCCAAGCGCCGGCGCAAGAGACGCCCTCACGACCAGCACGAGTGCACTACGAAGTGGAAGCTGATTCCAACACTGGTCTTATTCGTCAGCCGACCACATCCTCTCGTCCCACCACGAGACCAAGCACAGATTTGCCTCACTCCCCTCGATCCCCTCGATCCCCAATCCGCCGTCGAGTTACTCGAGCAAACACTTTTAAGAGCATCGACGACTTCAGCGAGTTTGAGCACGAAAAAGGATGGCACCCGGGTGCAGAGCCCGGTCTGGATCCATTCAAAACAGATGGAGGACGCGCATCGCTGCTCAAGCTTTCGGCTGCCTGCGAAATAACCGTCATCGACTTTTCGCAAGATAACATCCACGTCACGAGGCTTGACAACGACGCTCTGGAGCCTTTCCTGCAGAAGCCACAGCCAAGGTGGGCAAAGTGCCGATGGATCAATATCAACGGCCTTAGCTGGGACGTGGTCTCGGCCCTGGGCAAGCACAAGCACCTGCACAAGTTGTCTATCGAGGATTTGTTGAACACGAGAAATAGGACGAAGACAGATTGGTGAGTGCGATGAACAATCTCTGGTGCGTGTGTTCGCTTTGCTCACAGATATAAGGTACGCAAACCACGCTTTCATCGTCTTCACCATGATAAAGCTCGTGAAAGTTGTTTCGCCTGAGGACTCAAGCAGCGACTCAGACTCGGACTCGGAATTCTTTAGCCGTACCAGTGGGAAGGGTCGCAGGAGTAAGAAGGGCTCCGGCTTCGCGAAAGGCATCTCGTCATCAGTCAGGAGCATGATGGGGAGGACCAAGCAGCAAAAGGGACCGGCGCCCGAGAAGGTGCTCGAGAATGGCGCTGAGAACTCGAGGTTCAAGCTCCAGTCGTGGGACACAGACCTTTCAACGGCGTCAGGAGCAACACTTGAGAGAACGGTCCAACGGTACAACTCCGGGCCTAACGATGCGAGAGTCGAGTTCATGGAGAAGCATGCTGCTTTGTCTCCGCTTAACCTGGCAGTGATTGCTGAGCAGGTGTCCATGTTCATCACGAACGACAACACGGTCATCTCCTTCTTTGAGCTTTCGGCGGATATCATAGAGAAGCCCATCCTGACACGGCTGTACACACGAGACACGGTTCTCAGGCAGTCATGCGATGCATCCATGGTCGGACAGGCTATTATCGACGCCGTCATTGACCTTGCTATCCCTGTGGCTACCACATACGGCGACGTTATCGGAGACCTCGAATTGGATATCCTGACACGCCCTGACATCACCCACACAAAGAGGCTGTATGTTATTATAACTGAGCTCAACAAGATTCTGAGTTTCATAACCCCAGTCGTCAACTTGATCAACGCACTGCGCGACCACAAAACGACGTTGAGTCAAGGTAAGCTACCCCCCGACGTCTTGGCTGCCTGATCTGTCTCTAGAGTTGGGAGGCAATGGATCCGATGAGTTCCAATCATCCAGCCCATGTGCAACGCAACCTCTGGAGCCCATCGTGTCTTTGTTCGCAATTGGACTGACATCTGTGTAGAATCTGCTACACTTCACCTCCAAGATAGTTCAAAGGGTGTCATCATCACTCCAATGACATACACGTACCTCGGGGACGTACTAGATCACTGTGTGCTGATCCAGGAATCACTAAACTCTATCAAGGCTCAAGCAGATGGGCTTATCAACTTGATTTTCAACACCATCGCTGCGTACCAGAACGAAAGCATGAAACAGTTGACACTCGCCACAATTTTCTTCCTTCCGCTCACCTTCCTCACAGGGTACTTTGGAGTGCGTTCCTGTCCATACCCTAACGTCCCCTCGGGCTTCTGGTCGCTGACTCTGGATGATATAGCAAAACTTCGAGCCCTTCACCGATCTGGAGCGTGGCATCACATTCTTGTAAGTACCGGGATCCTAAAAGCTTCGAAGTGCTCAACAAGGCTGATGAGATTGGGTAGCTGGATGATCGCCGCACCAATGAGTTTCGTCACGGTTCTTGTGTTGATGAGGGACCCGATCATTGACTATGTCAAGAGCTTCCTGGTGAGGCGCTCCATACTGCGGTCCAGGAAGCACAGGCGAGATCGAAGTAAAAAACGCCGCTAGAAAAGCTGCAGCGCATTGTTCACTATGTGGCATCCTCCAACGAGGCTCTGAATGGAGCTAGCTCTCTCACCGGAGAACCAAAATTGTATCAGCAGGAACCAGCATGCCATGTCAGTTACATTTGTGAGCCCTCCGTGAGTCTTGGTTGTATATACAACCTTTCGGTGTTCTCATGTCGTGAAGTGAGAGTGGATGGTGCACAAGAGCAAGATGATCAACATCAAGCAAGGCAAGCGCCCCTTGGGCATTTCGCGTCCGGCATCGGCCTGCCACTTTGAACTCCATTCTCCCGCCAACTTATCCCTCTCGTGTGTTTTTTCTTCCCTACGCTTTGCGACGCCACAGCCACTCACCGGGCGGGCAAGAACGCAAGTGGGCCAAGCTGTCGTGCGCCGTGAGATTTGGTGGGTGAGTCAGTCCATCTCTGTGCGACTGCAGCCGTCCGAGACTCCTCACCGCATGGGGAATGCATGGCTTTTATCTCTCTGACATCGACCCACGCTTCTGGTGTCGCTCCGTTTGATGATCCTTGCACCCTGGATTCCCATGGCCGCATGACGGGCCGCTGGGCGTTGGTACTAATTGTGCCCGGGAAACACCCCTCGGCTTGAACTGCCTGTTTCTAATGGTTGGTGCAAATTGTGCATACACCTCAGATGTGCTTGGGGGGATGCCAACGTGCAGCCGAAGGCTTTCTCTTACCCTCGGCCTGATATGACCAATCGCACATTTGCACCTGGCGTATGACCTACACTCTTATGGTTGTTTGTACAAAAACGTCGGATGAGGAGAAAGCGAACGATGACACTTGTGATCAGGTGCCCTCAGGGAGGCACAGAAAGATGTGATGGGTAAAGTTACTGGTCCAGTTTAGCTCATTCAAGCAACTTTCAAGAAGCAATGTCCACAATTTTACCAATCTTTACCTTTATCTTTGGCTTTGTCCAGGACGAACGAGCCACACTAACCGTAGCACCTTAAGTGCCCAACTCCTCAGTCCATCTATTTTTGGCCAGATCGAATTGCTGAATCACAACAAGCTGATTTATGAAACCTTTGAGGTCCTGAACGGTGGATATTGGTCATCAGGAAAAATGTAATTTTTCTACTGTTATTTGGAAAATAACAAATGCAGATGTATTCAGTGCAACCAGACTTTCCTATGACGAGATGCTGCGCCCGCTGTGAATTAAATGACTAGGTATCCTACAAAATTGATCCTTTTACATGGCTTGTATTGCAGAAAGCTACAGTGAGCCGGTGACTCACTGTAGCATCTGGCCGGTGACTGCTGAGCTGCCATGACCGCAATGAACAGATCCACCACTGGGGCATCCCTACCCACCAAAGAATCCCATTCCCGTGTACATTTCTCTTTTGAGACCACGCAGTCCTCTCTGATGTGGAGTGTTATTCGAGTTCCGCAAAGGAGAGTGACGGCGGCTGCGTCGTCCCCATCGTGTCATCGGCATTTTCTTCGCAAGAGCTGCGAGTGTCCTGGTCCACCCCACAGCCGGGAGCCCCTCGAGTCTGCGTCAAAAGGTAGGCGAATTTGAGAATCACGAATTTCCCACATCTGTGCTTCTGGAGTACCGAGATGAGGACGTGGACTGGGAGGAGGCAGAGCTGTGGGACTGTCGCTTCGACTGGAACAATGAGGACGCCCGCTCCTTCAAGGAAGGCCGCCGTTCTGAATGTGACTGCTTGGTCGGCGACGCACAAATCTCATCAGAAGGCCGGCTCCGCCGCTTCGAAGACGTCCAGCGCTGCAACCGGGATGGCGTTGTCGGTGAGGCAGGAGGCGGTGATTGTAGGGCCGACATGGTCTTTCCCACTTCCTGCCGCCCGATGGGGCTGAAGAACTTCTTTGTGGACTTCCGTCGCTGTACAGCAGTCGGCGAGCTGCCCTTCACAGCTGTCGGTCCTTCCTCCGCCAGTGTCCCCCGCAGCAGCCACCTGAAGTCGACGTGGCCCGTTGGCCAACACTTTGAGATTGATGTCACCTTTCGGATGAATGAGTCGCCGTTTGCATCCTCGATGCACGATTGTAGGATGACCGCGAGGTCCAAGTTTCCAAGCCTGCGGAAGCCATCTGTCAGCACCAGGTGTGTCTCAGCGGTTCAATTCATCAAGAAAGGAAGTACGAACGTGATACGTTTCCCAAATGGGCATTGTACCAGAAGCTCAAAGGTGTCGCAGCAGACGATGGTGGTCCATGTGGGCTCCTGGGAAGACATCCCGTCGACCTCCCAGTACCCACGTATTCTGTTTTTCGAAAGTGCTTCTTCCAGAAAGAAAGCAACATCGCCGCTTTCGATCTTTCGCTCTCTTGAGTGGCACTGGACGGGCTGAAGCTTCTCAAGGTGGTCGCAATGTCTCTGTGTACCTCTCCTGGACACAAAGGGGCGTAGAAACATTGGAGGATCTTCTTGATTGTCCAGGAGACTGGCATCCTCCGTGTTGCACACTGTCTGAACCATCTTTCTCGAGAGGAGTAGGTTTGTGGTATGAAATCTCTTGGCTTGAAGTAGATAGGATGATAAAGGCGATGACTAGATTGGCTTCAATTGGCAGCTTAGGTTGGCAGCGCCTGAGATGGTAAAGACTTGGGTTTTGCAGATTCAAATTGGGGATGGGACGACTCTGCCATTTTTATGAGATGAATGAGGACTGTGGTGTGCTCTGTTTGAACTTATATCAGAGGAGGCAGGAGTGAATCGAACAAAATCAATCTGATGGTGGTGAAATGTTGACAGGAATCAATCAGCCGATACACTGGCACATTCACTAGGAAAGACTGTCCATTTTAGTCACTCCACACGACATCGCTCCATCCACAGTAGCCACCAGGCCTATGACTGCCAAAACTTAAATGATGGGAAGCCCGTAAATTCAGGCTTTAGTGCAGCACCAGTATCAGGATAGTGCTTTGGTGGCCCCATGTAAGGTCGAGTGCCAAACCTGACTTGCCTGAGAAAGTTGAACAGATCTCATGCCTAGGGCCGCACGTAAAGCTATGACTTGCCTAAACAGCTAACATTTCCCATCCAGAAAAGGGAGACGACTCTGACTCTGGCAGGCGGGTTCATTGAACTCAAAACAAATGTAAAAAGCTACAAATCTTAAACTGCAATAACATCGCATCAATCGTGTCCCGTCCTTTGTGGCCGCCTGCCTGTTTCAAGTCAATTATGATGAGCACATATCTCTATGAGCAGGTAGTGGCCTTATGCTGCTAGCTAAGGTCCCGTGTTCAGTTTAAGTGATAGGAGGGCATAGCACAACATTGAGCGCACACAGAGACTTAGAGTTATGCAATCTAGTGGCCATCAACCCAAGGACTGATAGTCAAGTATATGCGCCAGACACAATGTTGCAAAATTCAGTCTTGTGAGGGTAAAACTGGCAGCAAATGTAATTAACAAGAGGCAGGCGGACTTGCCCGAACACTGCCGTCTGGCATCAGGATGTTGTCGCACTCGACCATGATTAGAGACTATACAGATCGAGTTCTTGTTGAAGAAAGAATACCTTTTTGATGGCGTTTTTTTGTGTCACTTGCCAAAATTCCCAGATTTCTAGATCAGGTGCAGAGAACCAAATGCGAGGGACATCCATACATGGTGGTGTGTTGCACCAGCAAGCAGACACACAAAGCCGAATGCTACCTCTGACACGCCCTATCTTTCATCATTTGATTGGACCAACAGATCACTTAAATGACCGGCGGTTGGTCGCCGGTCGGGAAGGGGTGGCCGGTCCAAGGCCGACCGCACGAACTGACTGCCTGCATCTGCCACGCGATTGAAACGGCCGGGCCGGGCCACGGTCCACGACGACCTCCCGCCCCAGGACGTACAAGGCACCGCATGCCCTCAAAAACCTGCTGTGATACTGGAGATACGATACAGACTGGGTTTCGGGGGGCCGTGGACAACTGATTCAAGCCTCTGCGGCCCCACAAAACATCCGGCTTTGGGGCGGTCTCCCGCTGGATGGCTTGTCTCGGCCGGTCCGCCCTCGAACAACAAAAATGCTTTTTTTTCCCTAGAATTGAATACGGCGGTCATGAGGACAGACCACGGGTCCCTAATGACAAGTATGGCCGTCTAAGATACCCCATAATGCCCACCACCCCGACAATCCTTCGGGATTCTGTCTCCTGGACACTGGTGCTTCAATGCTACCTCGACTCTCGAAGCAACAAACAAGCAAATAAACAAACAAACAAACAAGCTCACTCGATATACCTCAGATACTCACTCTTTTGAATAAAGAAAAAGGAAGAAAAAGGAACAGCAGAAATAATGGGAAATACTTCCTCCCGGCCGCTCAACCCCAGGGTTCCGCGTGAGATCTACCACGACCTCGTGAGTTTAGGCAGCGTGTCTCCTCTTTCCTCACTCACCTACTTCTTCCCGAGATCCCGGCTTTCCTAACGCAAAGATTAAATACACACAGGGCTACGGCGACATCATATCGAACCCGCTGGTGGCACCCGCAGCAGAGGCGCCCAAGCTCAAGGGCCGCAGGACCCTCTCCTTCGCCTTGTCCCGCAGGTCGACGGCGCAGGCGAGCCGCAGGGTGATCGGTGGTTATCCGAAGCACTATCATTGGTGATATGTGCGTGTGTGCCTGAAGCTCCTGGGCGGTTCCTGAATTTGTCACGCACTGGTTGCGAGACATGAGGGAGAACGATCCCAGAAGAATTTTCCACCGTTGGGAGGAACTCATTGAATCAAGCCTTGCTCCCACGAGCCGCAGGGCGGCTGGCGGGGACGAGTGGTGCTGGGGGATATCCTGCTGGCCAAGATTGACCCTTCAGCTTAAGAAAACGGAGATTCGCACCGGCCAAATCGGAGGGTACACCGGTACATATACAGCCCCAGTGCACAAAATAACACCCGCCGCCAAAATTTGTATGCATAACGTTATTTTAACTACATTAACTATCACAGCCCCATTTTCTTATTAATACTATTCCAATATACTTAAGGGTACTAAACTACCTAATTTAATTATATCCACAGGCCTAAAAAGTACCCAGAAGCCCCTAAACGCACTAAAAAAGCAGTTATTATTACTACACTAATGCTATAAGCCTTCAATGTGCCTCTATAGTGCCTAAATCATTACTATAGCTTGAAATGTGCTTCTATTGTTGCTACAGCCTCTAACGTGCTTAAATTGTTGCTATAAGCTTACAACGTACCTTTATTGTCGCTTAGAGTAGCCTACAGAGCTGAATTAATTAATTCTAATAAGTAATTGCATTGATGGTTAGCAGTTAAGTGTATATTAAAGGGTAATAAAGGCGCTGTAGGTATAGCTATAAAAAGTACTATGGGGGGGGTAGTGTAATAAGGTTAAACAGAGGGCTCTAATGCTATTTGTCTAGAATAGTCTCTAAACAGAACTTTAACACTAGGTTCTAAATCTCAATAGCTAATTAGCCAGCGAGCGCGCACAGACCAGGGGGCAAATTCAGAAAGGTTCTGAATCTCAACAGCTAATTAGCCAGCCAACGCACAGACTAGGGGAAAGATTTAAAGGGGATCTAAAGCTTAATAGCTAATTAGCCAACAAGCACGCACAAACTAAGGGGCAGATTTAAAGGGAATTTAATACCTTATTTAATACCTTATTTAATACCTTATTTAATACCTTATTTAATTAATTATTTAATTAATTATTTAATTAATAATTTAATTAATTATTTAATTAATTATTTAATATTTTATTTAATATTTTATTTAATATTTTATTTAATACCCTATTTAATACCCTATTTAATACCCTATTTAATAGCTTATTTAATATTTTATTTAATACCCTATTTAATACCCTATTTAATATTCTATTTAATACTCTATTTAATACCTTACTTAATACTCTATTTAGTAGATTATTTAATAAACTATTAAGTAGC